>JASANE010003312.1:0-18735 GCA_030248225.1 Trileptium ribeirensis | reverse complement strand
CCAATGTTACCGCCTTTCGCTTTCGTCGTGTTCCCTTCGGTCTTGCGCTTCATCCGTTGCAACTAGCTACCGTTGTGAGCCATCACCTCACTAAGTCTTCCCTAGCCATTGTCACAGTTTCTATAAAACATCTATATGGACAATATCATTGGCGGGATATCAAACTGTAGAAGAAGCAAAAACGTCTATACTGAGTAAGAAAGGAAGCTACTTCAACAAAGCTTCAAATGAACTTACACGAATGGTATAGCAATAACAAAGAGTTGAATGCCGTCATCAAACCTTCTGATCGTGGTCAATCTATAACGGGCAGGAGTCCTTGGAATGTCATCGTACACGGAACGATACAATGTCTTGTTCGTCATTCCACGTTAAATAGACGGCGATCAAAACGAAGCGCCTCATGCTCAAGTATTTAGCGAAAGTGTTCGATCCTTTGCCGGATTGTTTTCCGCTGTGACAGTTCCCAGCTAAGTTGCTCATCCAGAAGTTGTGGAATGCAGAAGCTTGGATTGGGACAAAGTCGTTCCTGACGAGTTCGTAGCCGAGAGGAAGTCGTGCTCACATAATTTGGAACAATTGTCAACATATAAGATACCAAGATGTGTGGATATTCTCGAGTGCAGCGACAACGCCCACCGAGAATTGCACTGTTTTTGCGAATGCATAAGAGGAAACTGCTATGCAGCCATCGTTTATCTTGTTGTAAAGACGTGTACTAACGTCTTATCGAATATCGTTTTCGCGAAGTAGAGAGTAGGACCTACGAAAGAGATGTCAATCCCACGCATGGAACTGATGGCTGCAGTGATTGATGTCAGCATCATGAAATTTGTTGCCACCGAAATGCGAATCCCTATCCACATGAAGGTTTTATGGTTCGATTCGCAATGCGTACTACATAAAATTGAAAGAAAAAGGTAGAAACAAGATTTGTTCAGAATCGCATTGCGGAAATAACTCCTCATACTGACGTTGACTTTGGATTCGTTCAAACAACAGATAACCCAGCTGATATGTCGTCGCGCGGTTGCTGGTTCGAGGAGCTTTCAAAGAGTTCTCTATGGTGGAACGGACCGCCGTGGTTAAACAAACCTCGTTCCGAGTGGCCACCAGACCGTATCCCGCGACAAACTAAGAACTCAGAGCAGAAACAGAACCTGGTCGCCTTCCCATTAGTAGAAACCTCGTCATGACATGGGAGTTTTGTTGGATATCGACAAATATTCCTCCTGGGCTGGTTTAGTGCGCGTCACAGCGTATAGGTCCGTCGCTTTACAGATAAATTGTCGCAACACTCAACGTTGAACAGGTTGCTTATCAGCATCAGAGCTCGCTGATGCTCAGCGATGTGGGAATTGATTGTGCAGAAGAAGCACTACTCTAATGTGATGACAGATATGATTGACGAGAAACGTCGTGGTATCGTCATACAACTCGACTTGTTTATCAACAAAGCAGGAATCATTGGTTGCGGCGACCGACTCAGAATGCTGATCTAAATCCCGATGCTATACATCCGAAGTTACTTCCCAAGAACGATACGTTTACTTATTTGGTGATCGATGCTTGTCATAGTCGACTGAACCACGCTGGAGTGTCTGGTGTCTTTGCCCAACTCCGGAAAAAATACTGGGTAGTCCACGGAAGGTGCCAAGTCAAGACAGTGCTGGGAAGATGTCGTCGTTGTAAAGCTATGTATGGTGGAACCTATAAGTCCCAGAATCTCCTTCTTACCTTCCTTACATGTCAAACCGTCAACGCCCGTTTAGTTGCATCGGTATAGCTTACATGGGTCCGTTGTATCTTACAATAGGACCCGTTTTTGACAAACCTCGAAAATGTGGATTTGTCTATTTACTTGCTCAGTCGTTCGAGCTATCCATTTGGAAGTGGTCGAGTCGTTATCAACGACTAACTTCCGAATGGCATTGCGCCGCTTCGTTGCAGCGCATGGCAAGCATGATCTCATTATCAGTGATAATGCCAAGAATTTTTTGGTAACAAGTCAATTTTTATTCAAGCTCTGGCGAGAAACACAAATTAGTGAGGAAGTCCAGGACTTTGCTGCGGCCAACGGCATCCAATGGAAGTTCGTCACAGAATTATCGCCGTGGATGGGCAAATTTTACGAACGCATGGTTGGTATCGTAAAGAAAGCTCTCAAGTCGTCCTTTGATAGTCGCTGTCGTATCTCTGTCTGAGCTACAAACGGTGGTGGCTGAAATTACATCCATCGAGAATACTCGTCCCCTTGTCGTTAATGAATCTGCACCAGATATTTAAGTGATCACACCTTCACATTTTCTGGGAGGTGCCCGGCTTGGGGTGCCGTCCTTGAACTTGATAAAGTTGAGTTCACTCCTCAGACCACAACGTCGGAAGGACTGATTTTGAGCTGGCGCAGGCTGCAAGCGGTTATTGATTGTTTTTGGAAAAGATTTCAAAACCAATACATCCTCAATCTTCGATGCCAACGAGTGAAATTTAACAACAGACACTGTAGCACAGGAATCTCCTAGCGTAGGATCTGTGGTTTTGTTTAAGAACGCAATTTTACCGAGATATCGCTGGCGTGTGGGTCGTATCGTGTATCTTATTAAAAGCAACGACGGTATGTATAAGTCTGCAATAATTAGGTTGTCAGACGGCGCCGTATTCGACGTGCTGTATCGATGTTATATCCTGTCGAAGTTGATAACACTGCTATACTGACCGATGAAGAAACAGACGTTGAGCGTTTTACACCAGCGCGGAGTTCCAAGAGAGTAGCATCTATGATAGCGCGACAACGAATTAACCGAGACCTAGCAGCCGAAGCTGAGGATACGGAGAATTTTGATATGTAGACACATAAGTTCTGATTGTAGCGAAGCGTGGAAGATAACTCAAAACTAACAAGTATTGAAATTTTCGGAAGTCATCTACGATCATCCTCACTATACCTACAAATCATCCGTTGTCTCGCTTTGGTGTTCTGCCTCCGTTTTTTGTCGGTGAGGCTACGGTAACGTCGATCAAAATGGCTATGTGATACATCGTCCTCCGTCAACAAGGCGAACATTTTGACGAGCTGCTTACTGATATATCGGAAAACCCTCATCTCCAACAAACTCCAACAGAGAATAGAAGTGGCTTCAAAAGCGTGGTGCTCGTCATACGGCGGAATTGGTTTTCCAGTTAGGTGATATTATTCGCGAAATAATGGTTTAACAGTTACAAAATCCGTGTAGTGGTTTCTACGAAGCGTTTGTTACAGTTGTTTAAAACATTCCAATCCTCATGGCTTGCGGCAATCCCAGTGATTTCATATGATAAACAGGACTTCGGCCATCTCATTGTGATGGTGATCGGTTTGTGGCAGGAATGAATTTCCGAGGCCACATCCTCGGTGATCTGGTGGCAATGTACTGTGAGGACAGTTTGAAGGTGACATATGGTGTCGACCGATTGGTTCAACGTGGAAACATTACTGTCAATCCGGTTTACTCGAAGCAAATGTTAGTGTTGAGCGATAGCATGTGTCCTGAATTGGAATCTGTTGATAAAGGGCCACGTGATTCCTATTTCCGGAGGCGGTTTAGCAATCTCGTGACCCACATCAGTAACTACGGCATTAGTTTGACCGATTATATGTGTGTCGTGGTGATGGCATCGATATCTCAGAACAGTATCAAGAGGAACAAGATGATGACTGGTTCGTTATGGAAAAGCTACTAATAGATACATCGAAATTTCCGGATTCTCCCCTTAAATTGCTCGTTAGCTTGCCGGTCCCTCATCCTAAGAAACCGGGTGTTAAAAACATGTCGAAGCGGATCAAGGCACGTCTTCAAAATACTACCATACATTGTATCAACTGGACCAGCGGGACCAGCGCCTTCAAACTGCCAAACGGGAAGCAAGACCTATACTTCTACGACACGGATAAATTCCATATTAGCCATGCAGGATTGGCCGTCCAGTGGTGTTCTTATTTTCCAGAGATGAAGACTGTTAACTACAAATTATCATGGCTGCATTCGTCTATTAAGCGTCATCGTCCAGGGGCGAAGTGGAATGAACAATAGAGATAAACGGTGTTTGTGCTCACAGGTAACATAGTATCGGTTCTGCACAATTGTCCCCTGACATCTAATGTATGGTGTATAGCAACTTTAGTCTCCCGGAGTGTCGCTGTTTTACGTATATACGAAATAAAATTTGTTCTGAGCAGCGAAAACTAACATGTTTAATAATATTTTTGGTTTAACCTGCTTTTACTACAGCGGTGAAATGTAATATTATAATTGCTGCACTGATCAAAATTAGTGACTTTCATGTGTATTGTACTGCTTATGTAGGGCTTTAGTACGGCTTCCTGGCTTAGGTGGCATGCTTTAGCCTTCGAGTACTAACTATAGCCGATATGTCTACATGTCTACGTCGTAATTGGGTTTACTAACATTGTAAAATGTATGCTAAGTTCCCCTTGAGTCGTGATGGTTCCCACAGCCTAGTTGCACTGATATAAGTTGTTCTTAACCGTTGTAGCATAAACTTAGTGTTAACGGGATTCATGTTATTGTTAGTATTGAAGAATATGTCGCTTGCTTACTAATTGATGCTTACATTACCAATAGTTGTAAGAAACATTAATATTAATACATAAGTATTTTGTTAAGTTAATTCATGTTAGTAAATTAGGACTATGGTGTATAGACAGTGTGTTTTTGTCTTATATATGTTTTGTTCTTTTATTGTTTAGGTTAAAGCCAGTATTGTTTAATTTTAATAATTCTTAGTTAGTGACACCTGCTTGCAATACAAATTATTTCAATTGTCGTCAAATTATTATAAATATGCTGCTATATTTAAGGCCAAAAAATTATAAGTTAAATAAGCCTTGTTAATATGCATTTAGCAATTTTACTGCTTTTAAATATCACAGCCCGGAATTTTACAGCTACCATTTTGCAGGTCGTATTATGCTCATGATGGCTTCTCGATACTGCTTTCAAGCATAGTTTACGAAGTTCTCCGTATTGAGATGCCTGTTAAGCCGGTGACAAAATCGTCTTGTAGTACTATGACGTACTCCTCCACTTAAGGCACAAGTTTCGGATTGATACAAAAACACAATATAGCGGTGGTTTTAGTCGTTAATATTCAGATCTACAAATTTTCTGGCCAAAACAATGTCGATTTTCAGTAGTCTCATAGATGAAATTGATAAAAACACAAAATTGTGTTCACAAAAACAGACAACTTTTAATATTTTATGTATTACATTTTCGAGATAGTCATTAATAAAGTTTCGTGCAGTCACTATCAAGGTTTTCAAGATTGGTGAAAATGTTATACGTGTTTTAAGTGCATCCACTACCAATGTAGCTTTTTTAGAATGGTGCTGTGTCCCCTGAGAACTCCCTAAACGATGCAGTGACTTCCTTCGGATCCTATGTGATTGTGTGATATTCATTCTAATGCTGCAATTTGCTAACTATAAAATAAACGAGGTCGAGATTGTTGAAACAGGCGGAGTTTCATTTATTTCATTTCATTCATTCAGACGTATCTGTGGCCGGTGTACCACTTTTGAAATGCTACAATAAAATAGGACCCCTTTCCTTCCAAGATGTATAGTTTCATGTGTCCAGTAAAATGCTTATATTTTGCTAAATGTGAAAATAAAAAAGGTTTATGGGGTTGCTGAAAACGATAACTTGGTTCACTCAAACGTATCTGTGATTGATGTACCTAGTTAGAACAGGGGTGAAGCTGCTGGGATCCTCTTGATCTGTGTATGATATTGTTTCCCAACTGATGCTATAGTTCGTTAAACCTGCGATTATAAAAAAATTTCAAGTAGTTGACAACTATGAGTTGACTTATTCAACGTATCTTTGCTGATGAACTGTATTTTGAATATGTTGTATATTTTGGCCCTGAACCTGACCGAGCCAAGAATGATTTAATGGTTTTCAACTTAATGACGGAGGCTGTTGGATTTTCTATCATGAAAGTCTTAGAAGTTGACCCGGTTGCAGGGACCTATCGTATGCAGCCCATATCCTTAATTGGACTTAGCTTATATTACGATTTCCTTTGCTTTTAAGCTGTTGCACAATGTTGGTATTGGCCGTAGCGGAAGCGAAACCTATGGCTACCGCACCCTTTTAACCACGAAATTACAATTTCCAGCAAGTATATATGTAATTTGCTAGTTCTTTGTAGGTTCAGCCGTGTAGGCTACTCCGTTCCGCTAGGCTCTCGATTTACAATAGTAAAATTACTAGCGGAGATATTGTCGTTTACCAACTGAATCTTCACGAACTACAAGCGAACAGTGACGTAAGCAAGGGTGAAGACATAGGGTGTATCCAAATTTCAGCAAATTTTCCGACGCTCAAGCTGAGCCAACTATAAGATTTGTGAACTTTGTCTATTGGAACGGACTCACTCATTGCAAATAACTTCGCAGACACTAAACTTTATCATATAACAAACTACCTGCATTAAACTATGTATCATCGGTTAAAATTGAGTTCATCCTGGTGCTCCATAAACCTGGGTTGTTACCTCATGAACAAAAATTGCATTTTGCAAAATCTACGTTTCAACTCCCAGCCAATTATTCCTTTCCGCTACGACTTCTTCTAACCGCCGCTATATACATTTAAAAGGCTCACTTGGAAAGACGGCAAGCTCACTTGTCACATCGTCAGTGACTACCACGATAATGCTCTGCATCACTTTCTGCTATGATACAGGTTTCAGCAATGTCAGCTGACCTTTCAAAAATACGGAACACAAAGCATGCCGAACAGATGCGACGAAACCGTACTGTATTCGAGTCATTGCTAGCGGAGATTGAAACTCGTGGTAGCCTTGATCTTGTCATCAGGGGTAGCCGAAATTCGGGCGCAATTAGTCTCAGAATGATATTGCACGCATTGATCATACACAAAGAAACTTTGAAGCGTCGCTTCAGAAAGCTGCATTGCGTGACCCGGTGTTGGCGAACATTTAAAACAGTCCGAAGAACGCTTTATATTCCTGAAGGTTCAAAATGATCTGATATACTACATGGGTTCCACTGTCTTAAGTACTATTACAGCACGGGTCCTATATATAATATATATACTACATATATGTACATATATATACACATATACACATATACTATATATACTGCATAATCAGAACGCCAATCTGAAAAAACTATAAGCAGCAAAAATTAAGAAAAATTTTTGCAAAATTGGAAAAAAATTGTGAACTTTTAAAAATTTCCAAAATTTACCGCGCTCTCCAACCTCTCCTACGGAGCTCTCTCCTCCCCAATGCCGTCTACAACTCTAGGCGACGGACCTTGTACACGTATGATGTAAATTAAGACATTTAATGTATTCTAATATCCGTCGGCTTTGTGGTATACAAGTTAGGCGGAAGGGCGGGGTGTTGAATTTTGACATTTTTAGCAACTCAAAAATTTTCCCCATTTTGCTACGATTTTTGTCAATGAGATATCTTTTATCAAATTTACCTTAATTTTTGTCAATTTTCACCAAATTTGCGTGCTTGTGCTAAAAGGTACGCAGCAAGAGCTGACTTGGCTTGAGCTGGGTCTGACCCTTCGGGTTAACCACCCTTACCCCTTCTGTCGACACCAATAATATAAGTGTATATATTACAAAAATATTACTATTATTATACTCTTCGTCTCAATCAGCATATCCAATAGAGCAGGACGAACTTTTTGTACCTGATATGGTGATTTGAAACTATATAAATTGAATTTGCATACGAAATTAGCTACAGGTTCTACAAACATCGAATTATTTGTTTAAATTAATTAATTGTAGGCGTGATTGTTTAAAATTATGGCTGATTTGTTTCATTTTAATCATTCATACGTTTTTTTGAAATTTTTTATTCATATAGCATTATTTCCCATTTTTTGTTTGTGTATGCCGCTGCGTGCAGCTACGCCATGATTTTAGTTTTGTATAAGTAAAGACACTTTACCCCTGCAAGACAGTGAAGCGGTGATTGAAGTCGAAAGAGATAAACATATTTGGAAAATTTAGCGGATAAATCATTCAAAAATTACACTGACACTACAGAGCTTAACTGTGTATTTGGCCATTCCTCTTAACTATCATTATTCGCTTGAGGGAGATCCTATCAATATTTGTTTGAGGGAAATCCAAAGCCGTTCTGGGCACGGACAGTTTTTCTTTCAACCAGTTGCCGTAGGCTTTAAACATGTTGCTCATGAAACTACTTTTTTTCTAATCGAATATATATATTTAGATATACTCTGCTTAAAAATGGGATAAAACATGTTTCACGTTAGTATTTTTATGCAGTTTGTAGAACAAGAAGTACATTAATCTTTAGCACAATCTAGATTCTAGCTAAACTGTTCACAAAGTGCTTTTGTAACAGGAAAATTTTTCATTAAAGAATGACATGATTTTTTCTGGCTTTAAGTTTTCTGGTATAATTACAATTGCAGCCGCAGCCGAAGACGAAAGCCTATCCTGTCGCCGTCTGAATCTGCTAAAACATTCTTTTGGCGCTCGCTAGAGTTAATCTAGTTCATTGAGTTCAATATGACGACCATTTCCAGATTTTCTATAACATATCTAAATTTGAACTAAATCGGTCCAACCAATAAAAAATTATGGTCAAAACTGAAAAAACCAAAATCCATACTTTAATATTTTTTCGAACCCTGAATTTAGGCCCCGCAACTGAACCCCCTTAAGGAGGATAGAACCCTGAAACCTTTTCCAGAGCGGGAAAATTGACTCTAAAATGACCCTCTATAACCCAAAAACTCAAAAGAAAGGCACAACAATTTAGCATCATCAGGAGGCTATCTCTGAAAAAAGGCGACCCTGGTTTCAAACAGACCTCTTTTGGCGGTGAGAGATCGGCGGTACAGAGACTGTAGGGCTATAGCTGAAAAGATGTTGGAACCTTCCCTGATTTTCCCCTCTGCTGCAGGAGGGCCAAAAATGCAGTTGGACCCACATTCAACGATTCTCATTTAAATGTTAAACTGAGCTAAATATGCGTTCATAACAACATTTATATGGTTTAACCTGTGGAAAATTAATTTCATACAGCCAAAAATGAGAGATTAAAGGTGTGGGATTTTGTTAATTGCCGTCTGACAACGCTGTATATACATTAGAACTCATAAATTTACCTAAATCTTAATTCATTGCACAGACAATAACTAATGGTTATAATTAAACACCTGAATAAACCCAAATGTTGATATTTTAGACTTTTTCTAATTTAATTCTTAGCATAACTCGAAAGATGACGAGTTTGGTTATGTTTGCATTGTGTTCAACTATGGCTTGCTTAATTGCGATCTGTAACGCCGAAATCAAGCAAACAACGTGTACGTTTGTGATGCAATAACCTGTGCTAAAACTGATTTTACTAGCGGTAATTACGGATGTTGGTTTATCAGGAAACGATACAATATTTGGAGTGTGAATGCGTGTGGGCCACAGTGTCGAAAACCTGAGGATACTTCAGTACTTCAAATGCAAGAAGTTTACTCTGACAAGAGCTGAAATATTCAAGGCTCAACTACCGATAAAATTTTATGCTACAAAACCAAGCACTTGTAGAACCCCACATTTTATATGTTATATATAGCGACTCTATTATATATTATCTACATTTATCATATAGACTATATTATATATTATCATGTAGACTATATTATATCAGAAAATTACCAAAATGTAACGGTAATTATTTCATGGAACATTAGCAGCTGTTTCAGAGCGGACAGGTCACTAAGCTTTGGGTTCGTGTGGCGAAAGAGA
The DNA here is from genome assembly GCA_030248225.1 of Trileptium ribeirensis. NCBI lineage: Eukaryota > Metazoa > Nematoda > Enoplea > Enoplida > Thoracostomopsidae > Trileptium > Trileptium ribeirensis. The sequence goes on along the minus strand of JASANE010003312.1, from coordinate 8,899 downwards.
ATATTTTCGAAATTGCGAAGCAGGGTTTCCGAATTGCGATCGTTGTTATTAATTGTGCAATGAATTAAGATTTAGTAAATTTATGAGTTCTAATGTATATACAGCGTTGTCAGACGGCAATTAACAAAATCCCACACCTTTAATCTCTCATTTTTGCTGTATGAAATTAATTTTCCACATTAAACCATATAAATTTTTATAACGCATATTTACTCATTTAACATTTAAATGAGAATCTTGAATTGGTCCAACTCATTTTTGCCCTCCTGCAGCAGAGGGAGAATCAGGAAGGTCCAACATCTTTTCAGCTATAGCCCTACATCTCTTACCGCCGATCTCTCACCGCCAAAAGAGTCTTTTAAACCAGTCGCCTTTTTTCAGAGATACCTCCTATATGCTAAATTTTTGCCTTTCTTTATTTTGGTTATAGAGGTCATTTTAAGTCAATTTTCCCCTCTGAAAAGGTTTCAGTCTATCCTCCTTAAGGTTCATTGCGGGCCTAAATTCAGTCGAAAAAATATTAAATATGATTTTGTTTTTTCAAATTGAATAAATTTAGATATGTTATAAAAATCTGAATGGTGTCATATAACTATGAATATAGTTAACTAGAAGCGGCCAAAAATGTTTTAGCAGATTCAGACAGCGACAGATAACTTTTTTCGTGCGGCTGAATTGAATTACAGAAAAACTTAAAGCCAGAAAAAATCATGTCATTCTTTAATGAAAAATTTTCCTTTACAAAAGCACTTTTGAACAGTTTAGCTAAATCTAGATTTGCTAAAGATTAATGTACTTCTGTTCCTAAAGAAACTGCATAAAAAATACTAACGTGAAACATGTTTTATCCCATTTTTTAAGCAGAGTATATCTAAATATATATATTCGATTAGAAAAAAAGTATTTCATGAGCAACATGTTTAAAGCCTACGGCAACTGGTTGAAAAAAAAAACCGTCCGGCCCAGAACGGCTTTGATTCCCTCAAACAAATATTGATAGATCTCCCTCAAGGATAATGATAGTTAAGAGGAATAGCCAATACATTAAGCTCTGTATGTCATGTAATTTTTGAATGTTTATCCCTAAATTTTCCAAATATCTCTTCGACTTCAAATCACCGCTTACTCAGGGGTAAAGGTCTTTACAAAACTAAAATCATGGCGTAGCTAAGGAGCGGAAAAAAAAAAAAATAATGCTATATGAATAAAAAATTTCAAAAAAACGTATGAATGTTAAAATGAAACAAAATCAGCCATAATTTTAAACAATCACGCCTACAATTAATTAATTTAAACAAATAATTCGATGTTTGTAAACCTTACTAATTTCTATCAAATTCAATTATATTTCAATCACATCAGGTACAAAAAGTTCGTCTATTCTATTGATATGCTGATTGAGACGAAGAATATAATAGTAATATTTTTGTAATAATAAACTTATATTATTGGTGACAGAAGTAAGTGTTAAGCCGAAGGGTCAGACCCACTCAAGCCAAACCCTATACCTTCACACAAACCAAAAAAAAACAAAAATAATAAAAAAAAATACCCAACAAAAATAAGGAAAATTCTAAAAACAAAACAACCCCCCCCCCTACTTATACCACAAACCAAAATACAATCATAACTAATACACATACCACCCCCACTAAAAAACTATAAAAAATAAATTAAATTTAAAACACAATTCCAATTCAAAAATTTCTATTTTCTCTTATATTTTTTCAATTGCGTTCTATTATCATATATATAAGTATATTGTATATGTGTATATATATGTACATATATGTAGTATATATATTATATATAGGACCCGTGCTGTAATAGTACTTAAGCAGTGGAACCCATGTAGTATATTAGAATCATTTTGAACCTTCAGAAATATAAAGCGTTCTTCGGACTGTTAAATGTTTGCCAACACCGGGTCACGCAATGCAGCTTTCTGAAGCGACGCTTCAAAGTTTCTTTGTGTATGATCAATGCGTGCAATATCATTCTGAGACTAATTGCGCCCGAATTTCGGCTACCCCTGATGACAAGATCAAGGCTACCACGAGTTTCAATCTCCGCTAGCAATGACTCGAAACAGTACGGTTCGTCGCATCTGTCGATGTCGTGTTCGTATTTTTGAAAGGTCAGCTGACATTGCTGAAACCTGTATCATAGCAGAAAGTGATGCAGAGCATTATCGTGGTAGTCACTGACGATGTGACAAGTGAGCTTGCCGTCTTTCCAAGTGAGCCTTTTAAATGTATATAGCGGCGGTTAGAAGAAGTCGTAGCGGAAAGGAATAATTGGCTGGGAGTTGAAACGTAGATTTTGCAAAATGCAATTTTTGTTCATGAGGTAACAACCCAGGTTTATGGAGCACCAGGATGAACTCAATTTTAACCGATGATACATAGTTTAATGCAGGTAGTTTGTTATATGATAAAGTTTAGTGTCTGCGAAGTTATTTGCAATGAGTGAGTCCGTTCCAATAGACAAAGTTCACAAATCTTATAGTTGGCTCAGCTTGAGCGTCGGAAAATTTGCTGAAATTTGGATACACCCTATGTCTTCACCCTTGCTTACGTCACTGTTCGCTTGTAGTTCGTGAAGATTCAGTTGGTAAACGACAATATCTCCGCTAGTAATTTTACTATTGTAAATCGAGAGCCTAGCGGAACGGAGTAGCCTACACGGCTGAACCTACAAAGAACTAGCAAATTACATATATACTTGCTGGAAATTGTAATTTCGTGGTTAAAAGGGTGCGGTAGCCATAGGTTTCGCTTCCGCTACGGCCAAACCAACATTGTGCAACAGCTTAAAAGCAAAGGAAATCGTAATATAAGCTAAGTCCAATTAAGGATATGGGCTGCATACGATAGGTCCTGAACCGGGTCAACTTCTAAGACTTTCATGATAGAAAATCCAACAGCCTCCGTCATTAAGTTGAAAACCATTAAATCATTCTTGGCTCGGTCAGGTTCAGGGCAAAATATACAACATATTCAAAATACAGTTCATCAGCAAAGATACGTTGAATAAGTCAACTCATAGTTGTCAACTACTTGAAATTTTTTTATAATCGAGGTTTAACGAACTATAGCATCAGTTGGGAAACAATATCATACACAGATCAAGAGGATCAGCAGCTTCACCCCTGTTCTAACTAGGTACATCAATCACAGATACGTTTGAGTGAACCAAGTTATCGTTTTCAGCAACCCCATAAACCTTTTTTATTTTCACATTTAGCAAAATATAAGCATTTTACTGGACACATGAAACTATACATCTTGGAAGGAAAGGGGTCCTATTTTATTGTAGCATTTCAAAAGTGGTACACCGGCCACAGATACGTTGAATGAATGAAATGAAATAAATGAAACTCCGCCTGTTTCAACAATCTCGACCTCGTTTATTTTATAGTTAGCAAATTGCAGCATTAGAATGAATATCACACAATCACATAGGATCCGAAGGAAGTCACTGCATCGTTTAGGGAGTTCTCAGGGAACACAGCACCATTCTAAAAAAGCTACATTGGTAGTGGATGCACTTAAAACACGTATAACATTTTCACCAATCTTGAAAACCTTGATAGTGACTGCACGAAACTTTATTAATGACTATCTCGAAAATGTAATACATAAAATATTAAAAGTTGTCTGTTTTTGTGAACACAATTTTGTGTTTTTATCAATTTCATCTATGAGACTACTGAAAATCGACATTGTTTTGGCCAGAAAATTTGTAGATCTGAATATTAACGACTAAAACCACCGCTATATTGTGTTTTTGTATCAATCCGAAACTTGTGCCTTAAGTGGAGGAGTACGTCATAGTACTACAAGACGATTTTGTCACCGGCTTAACAGGCATCTCAATACGGAGAACTTCGTAAACTATGCTTGAAAGCAGTATCGAGAAGCCATCATGAGCATAATACGACCTGCAAAATGGTAGCTGTAAAATTCCGGGCTGTGATATTTAAAAGCAGTAAAATTGCTAAATGCATATTAACAAGGCTTATTTAACTTATAATTTTTTGGCCTTAAATATAGCAGCATATTTTATAATAATTTGACGACAATTGAAATAATTTGTATTGCTAGCAGGTGTAACTAACTAAGATTAAAATTAAACAATATTGGCTTTAACCTAAACAATAAAAGAACAAAACATATATAAGACAAAAACACACTATCTATACACCATATTCCTTATTTACTAACATGAATTAACTTAACAAAATACTTATGTATTAATTTTAATGTTTCTTACAACTACTGTTAATGTAAGCATCAATTAGTAAGCAAGCGACATATTCTTCAACACTAACAATAACATGAATCCCGTTAACACTGAATTTATGCTACAGCGGTTAAGAACAACTTATATTAGTGCAACTAGGCAGTGGGAACCATCACGACTCAAGGGGAACTTAGCATACATTTTACAATGTTTATAAACCCAATTACGACGTATACATGTAGACATATCGGCTATAGTTAGTACTCGAAGGCTAAAGCATGCCACCTAAGCCAGGAAGCCGTACTAAAGCCCTACATAAGCAGTACAATAAACATGAAAGTCACTCATTTTGATCAATGCAGCAATTATAATAATATTACATTTCACCGCTGTAGTAAAAAGCAGTTTAAACCAAAAATATTATTAAACATGTTAGTTTTCGCTGCTCAGAACAAATTTTATTTCGTATATACGTAAAATAGCGACACTCCGGGCGACTAAAGTTGCTATACATCATACATTAGATGTCAGGGGAGTATTGTACAGAACCGATACTATGTTACCTGTGAGCACAAACACCGTTTATCTCTATTGTTCATTCCACTTCGCCCCTGGACGATGACGCTTAATAGACGAATGCAGCCATGATAATTTGTAGTTAACAGTCTTCATCTCTGGAAAATAAGAACACCACTGGACGGCCAATCCTGCATGGCTAATATGGAATTTATCCGTGTCGTAGAAGTATAGGTCTTGCTTCCCGTTTGGCAGTTTGAAGGCGCTGGTCCCGCTGGTCCAGTTGATACAATGTATGGTAGTATTTTGAAGACGTGCCTTGATCCGCTTCGACATGTTTTTAACACCCGGTTTCTTAGGATGAGGGACCGGCAAGCTAACGAGCAATTTAGGGGAGAATCCGGAAATTTCGATGTATCTATTAGTAGCTTTTCCATAACGAACCAGTCATCATCTTGTTCCTCTTGAGACCGTTCTGAGATATTGATGCCACAATTTACCACGACACACATATAATCGGTCAAACTAATGCCGTAGTTACTGATGTGGGTCACTAGATCGCTGAAACCGCCTCCGGAAATAGGAATCACGTGGCCCTTTTCAACAGATTCCAATTGACGACACATGCTATCGCTCAACACTAACATTGGCTTCGAGTAAACCGGATTGACAGTAATGTTTCGACGTTGAACCAATCGGTCGACACCATATGTCACCTTCAAACTGTCCTCACAGTACATTGCCACCAGATCACCGAGGATGTGGCCTCGCAAATTCATTCCTGCCACAAACCGATCACCATCACAATGAGATGGCCGAAGTCCGGTTGACCATACGAAATCACTGGGATTGCCGCAAGCCATGAGGATTGGAATGTTTGAAACAACTGTAACAAACGCTTCGTAGAAACCACTACACGGATTTTGTAACTGTTAAACCATTATTTCGCGAATAATATCACCTAACTGGAAAACCAATTCCGCCGTATGACGAGCACCACGCTTTTGAAGCCACCTCCAGATCTCTGTTGGAGTTTGTTGGAGATGAGGGTTTTCCGACATATCAGTAAGCAGCTCGTCAAAATGTTCGCCTTGTTGACGGAGGACGATGTATCACATAGCCATTTTGATCGACGTTACCGTAGCCTCACCGACAGAAAACGGAGGCAGAACACCAAAGCGAGACAACGGATGATTTGTAGGTATAGTGACGATGATCGTAGATGACTTCTGAAATTTCAATACTTGTTAGTTTGAGTTATTTCGCACGCTTCGCTACAATCAGAACTTATGTGTCTACATATCAAAATTCTCCGTATCCTCAGCTTCGGCTGCTACGTCTCGGTTAATTCGTTGTCGCGCTATCATAGATGCTACTCTCTTGGAACTCCGCGCTGGTGTAAAACGCTCAACGTCTGTTTCTTCATCGGTCAGTATAGCAGTGTTATCAACTTCGACAGGATATAACATCGATACAGCACGTCGAATACGGCGCCGTCTGACAACCTAATTATTGCACACCTATACATACCGTCGTTGCTTTTAATCAGAGACACGATACGACCAACTCGCCAGCGACATCTCGGTAAATTTGCGTCCTTAACCAAAACCACAGATCCTACGCTAGGAGATTCCGTGCTACAGTGTCTGTTGTTAAATTTCACTCGTTGGCATCGAAGATTGAGGATGTATTGGTTTTGAAATCTTTTCCAAAAACAATCAATAACCGCTTGCAGCCTGCGCCAGCTCAAAATCAGTCCTTCCGACGTTGTGGTCTGAGGAGTGAACTCAACTTCATCAAGTTCAAAGGATGGCACCCCAAGCCGGGCACCTCCCAGAAAATGTGAAGGTGTGATCACTTAAATATCTGGTGCAGATTCATTAACGACAAGGGGACGAGTATTCTCGATGGATGTAATTTCAGCCACCACCGTTTGTAGCTCAGACAGAGATACACAGCGACTATCAAAGGACGACTTGAGAGCTTTCTTTACGACACCAACCATGCGTTCGTAAAATTCGCCCATCCACGGCGATAATTCTGTGATGAACTTCCATTGGATGCCGTTGGCCGCAGCAAAGTCCTGGACTTCCTCACTAATTTGTGTTTCTCGCCAGAGCTTGAATAAAAATTGACTTGTTACCAAAAAATTCTTGGCATTATCACTGATAATGAGATCATGCTTGCCATGCGCTGCAACGAAGCGGCGCAATGCCATTCGGAAGTTAGTCGTTGATAACGACTCGACCACTTCCAAATGGATAGCTCGAACGACTGAGCAAGTAAATAGACAAATCCACACTTTCGAGGTTTGTCAAGACGGGTCTGATTTAAGATACAACGGACCCATGTAAGCGATACCGATGCAACTAAACGGGCGTTGACGGTTGACACGAAAGGAAGGTAAAGAAGGAGATTCTGGGTACTTATAGGGTCCACCATACATAGCTTTACAACGACGACATCTTCCCAGCACTGTCTTGACTTGGGACCTTCCGTGGACTACCCAGTATTTTTTCCGGAGTTGGGCAAGAGTATGAGACACTCCAGCGTGGTTCAGTCGACTATGACAAGCATCGATCACCAAATAAGTAAACGTATCGTTCTTGGGAAGTAACTTCGGATGTATAGCATCGGGATTTAGATCAGCATTCTGAAGTCGCCCGCCGCAACGAATGATTCCTGCTTTGTTGATAAACAAGTCGAGTTGTATGACGATACCACGACGTTTCTTGTCAATCATATCTGTCACGACATTAGAGTAGTGCTTCTTCTGCACAATCAATTCCCACATCGCTGAGCATCAGCGAGCTCTGATGCTGATAAGCAACCTGTTCAACGTTGAGTGTTGCGACAATTTATCTGTAAAGCGACGGACCCACGCTGTGACGCGCAGTAAACGAGTGAGGGAGGAATATTTGTCGATATCCAACAAATATTCTATGTCAGACGAGGTTTCTACTAATGGGAGCACGACCAGGTTCTGTTTCTGCTCTGAGTTCTTAGTTTGTCGCGGGATACGGTCTGGTGGCCACTCGGAACGAGGTTTGTTTAACCACGGCGGTCCGTTCCACCATAGAGAACTCTTTGAAAGCTCCTCGAACGAGCAACCGCGCGACGACATATCAGCTGGGTTATCTGTTGTTTGAACGAATCCAAAGTCAACGTCAGTATGAGGAGTTATTTCCGCAATGCGATTCTGAACAAATCTTGTTTCTACCTTTTTCTTTCAATCCAATGTAGTACGCATTGCGAATCGAACCATAAAACCTTCATGTGGATAGGGATTCGCATTTCGGTGGCAACAAATTTCATGATGCTGACATCAATCACTGCAGCCATCAGTTCCATGCGTGGGATTGACATCTCTTTCGTAGGTCCTACTCTTGACTTCGCGAAAACGATATTCGATAAGACGTTAGTACACGTCTTTACAACAAGATAAACGATGGCTGCATAGCATTTCCTTGATGCATTGCAAAAACAGTGCAATTCTCGGTGGGCGTTGTCGCTGCACTCGAGAATATCCACACATCTTGGTATCTTATATGTTGACAATTGTTCCAAACTATGTGAGCACGACTTCCTCTCGGCTACGAACTCGTCAGGAACGACTTCGTCCCAGTCCAGCTTTGCATTCCACAACTTCTGGATGAGCAACTTAGCTGGAACTGTCACAGCGGAAAACAATCCGCAAGGATCGAACACTTTCGCTAAATACTTGAGCATGAGGCGCTTTGTTTTGATCGCCGTCGATTGAACGTGGAATGACGAACAAGACATTGTATCGTTTTCTGTGTACCATGACATTCCAAGGACTTCTGTCGTCATAGATTGACCACGATCAGAAGGTTTGATGACGGCATTCAACTCTTTGTTATTGCTATACCATTCGCGTAAGTTCATTGAAGCTTCGTTGAATAACTTCTTTGACTCAGTATAGACGTTTTTCGCTTCTTCGACAGTTTGACATCCCGTGATGATATTGTCCATATAGATGTTTTATAGAAACTGTGAAGAGATGGGTGAGGAAGACTTAGTGAGGTGATGGCTCACAACGGTAGCTAGTTGGAACGGACTAAGCGCAAGACCGAAGGGAACACGACGAAAGCGAAAGGCGGTAACATTGGAACCCATC
>JASANE010003310.1:0-15829 GCA_030248225.1 Trileptium ribeirensis | reverse complement strand
TCGTCCTGAAATGGTGCAGAAGCAAACCGATTCAAAATGACACAAGGTTCACATGTGAATCTGAACCCAAATATTTTTACGTGGACCTAAAAATTTTGCTGGACCCAGGAGAGTTTCGAGTTCTTAGAAATAGGGTTGCTAATAAATTCTATCACAAAGAGCTGGCTTTCAGCCGTTCGTGCTTATATGTGTACATAGTTGCTTGCTGCTGGTTTCATGGGTGGCCCTCATCCTTTATCCTGACTTTGGAAAGGCAGAGAATTATGTGTTTGTAATTATGTAATAATGTGAAATTGCGTTTCGTAATTACGTTTCTTTATTGTGTAAAAATTCGTGAATTTCTCGAGCCAAAAATTGTAATTATGGAAATAATGTTTAATGGCTGGACCCAGGGTCCGTTTTGAAAAAACCCTGCGAATAAGTAATTAAATAAAAAAATGCCAAACTTATTATACTATAAATTTGATGCTTTCAAACGTTTTTGTTTCATGTATAGCTTAGTTGTGAAAGTTTGTTTTAGGCTGTAACGTTTCTCTTTGTGCTGATATTTGTACATGCTACATTTATCAAAGTTCCTGGAAATTGTCTGGACCACGTTAAGGATTCCTGGCCAAGAAATGGAATATTAAGGTTAATTGGCATTTTGCTATGTTTATTTAGGTAATATAATAAAGACCGTAAGAAAAATCATGTCTTAAACTAAGTATAACAGATCATTATCAACTTTATATTCAACCGTTGTAAATAATGTCTACCATTGTTTGCTGTAGCTTTTATCATTGAAGCACCTTATTCACTTTTGCTTATCATACGCCCAAATTTTTCGACATCTTGACCGCATGCAAATTTTAACTTATTGAACACTTTCCGGTTAGAGCTGATTTCGTAAAAATTTTCAGTTTATGCATGGCAAGGAGTTCAATTTTACAGATCTCTTTTAGATAAAAATATAAAATTGCCCTTCCGAAATTGCTTTATTTTTAGGATTCTTCTTATCTCATGGAAACAGTATATATATTTTGTTTTTTATTTTAAGTTAAGCTCATTATAATGTGATGTAGGTTGGTTATTGATAATTTGACAAATTGTAATTGTGTCAGTTATAACTTAATTATCTCTGTCTGACTACATCCAGAGGAGTATTTTTACTTCGACTATAGGCCAAACTTGAGCTATGTAAATTATATATTTTCCTTTAAAATTTCTTGTGAGATATTGTGTCGGGTTCCAAAACCCGGAGTCAAAGTTAAAAGCTGTTGAAGGCAAAATCTCCAGAATTTCAAGTTCAAAATTTTGGGGTACGCAGATGGCAAGCCAGGCCGGGGTCAGCTCCTCCGGTTCGGAACACTGATGTGGGTTTAAGCAGAAAGGCTTACAAGCATAGGATTTTACATTTTTCTCTTACTAGTAGCTTGTCTTATCGCCAGGCTGGCGAATTCTTAGTATTGAATATATGATTATTGGACAATTGAGACTTTTTGATCAATATGTTAAGTACCTACCTACATAGCTTTCTATACCCTATAAAATTGGGTTAATGGCTTTTCAGGAAGCCCGAAAATTCAATTTTTCGTATCTAGCTCGTCCAATATGCGATTTAATCCAATAAAAAGTTAACTTTGTTAAATTGGGCACTCTAGTGACTTTGCAACCACTACTTTGACCTACTAGCTTCCTATATGGGCTAATCGTATTTCCATTCACCCAAAAAATCGATTTTTCGTATCTGGCTCGCCCAAAGTACGATTTTACGCAAATTGCATTGCCTCTCAACAAACTCAAAAATGTTAAATTTCGGCGGACGCAACAGTGCTCCAAAGCTTTTGAAATTTTAAAGCGTATCTATCAAGTGCTCCAGTGCACTTAAGTTCCTAGGTACTGTAATATTTTTTCAAACTGGTAGCTTCTTCTATAAAGGGAACCCGGTGCACTCGTTATCACGGGGAGAACTTAAATGTCACCCAATTTGGAGGAGTCCAAAATTCCGCTTTAAAAGGCCTAGCAGGAAGTGCAATTTTTTATCATCACATATTTGCACAAACTAAAAGTGTTTCGAATAATTGGTTGCTGTACCAATTTCCTTATTTACGTGCAGGGTTGAGGTTGTGGAAACGATGCCACAAAGGGTATCTGACGCTGGGAATTTAATATATCGTGAAAATGATGCCAGCTGCAAACGAAATTACATTGATGAATACAACCAACGGTGGATGGAAGTAAGTACACCTTGAAAATAAAGCTTCTGTTTTGCTTGTTTGTGTAGCAGCTCGTATTACGTATTATTTTCACATAAGAGGCGTAAGAAGATCGATAGTGTCTGATGTGTCGCGGGTTATGTGTTGTACGAATATATTACAGTTCGCTGTTTCACATCGTGACTCATTCGCTCACGTTTGCTTTCGTAGTTTATGCATTATCGTGTACAAAGCATCATGTTTGCTGGAAACTTTTATACCAGGTTGAAAAACTGAACATAAGATTTACCCACGTTATTGATTATGTTTTCGTGGTGGAAGATGGAATTACATGACCATGTTTTTGACAAGAATGATTGGCAATGATGCAGCCAGAATCGTATCATCATATCCATATAAACATTTTTGTAATCAGTTTTTTGCTCCAGTGATTGCAAACCCCTTCTGTTTCAACAAATCTTATTTTGTCGGAAAATTAGCTTATAATATAACGCTGGTAATCACCGCATAAAAATCAGTATACAATTATAAACCGATTTTTTCTACGGAAAATCAGACGTAATCTTAAAATTTTGGAAATACTGATTATGTAGAGATAGTACTTGTCCGCTTGGAAGCGCAAACCCTAGCATGGCTGTAAAATTTACATAAAATTGCCCGCAGTAGTATTCAGAGAGTAGTGTAACGTAGTGGAGATTGTGTGTAGCAGTGTGATCGGCCATAACTCGGGAACAACTTAATCGATTGTCATGATCTTGGGCTTATTCGAACCGGCATAATCAATTTACCGTGTACATTTTGACTTGAGGTCTGGTTCTAGGACCGGGGGGGTTTTTCTTGTCATGGGCGGGAAAGAGGGAGGGTTTTCTAGAGTAGTGCCCTTCACGGAACAAGCGGGAGAAGAAAGGTTATTTTTGTCTTAATTTTCGAATTTTTTTCTCTTTTTGGTTTTATTTCATAGCAAAAATGATAAATGTCGATCTCTTTTTTTTTATTTTTCGACTAAGGCTCCGGTTCTGGAATTATGAGATTTGCGGCGTGGCACCCTCGTTTTTCCTCGACCCAAAATTCGAAAATCTGTTCTGACTTGCTTTCGTGGCTCTGATAAGTTTCAATTGGAAGTTTTCGAGCATGGGAAACTCATTGCCGGTGTTTGTTTTACTCTGTGTCCCATGGTTCCATGGGTGTGTGTGGGGTATGGTGCGTCAGTGGTTCGGGGTCAGAGGTCAAAATGAGGGTTTTTACACCATTTTAGTACCTTTGTGAAGCAGTGTTATTTTGGTCTTAACTTTCGATTTTTTCTGGTTCGTTGTATTTCATAGTAAAATGACAAATGCCGACACGTGTTTTTTGTTTTTCGATTACGGCTCTGGTTCATGGGATTTGAGGTATGGCACACCGTGGTTCCTCGCCCCAAAATTCGTGAATTTGTTCTGATGTCCTGGGCGTCTGAAAAGTTTCACTTGTGGGATTTCGAGCATGGGAAACTCATTGCTAGTGTTCGATTTGCTGTGCGACCCATGGTTCCATTAGTACGGGGGTATGGCGCCCCATGGGTGCTCGATCCAAAATTCTCAATTTTATTGTGACGTCCTGGAAAGCTCATAGCTTGCACTTGGAGTTTCGGGCAACGGAAACTCAAAGCCGACGTGAGTTTTGCTCTAACTTGTGCTGTTTTGTGTGGTATCCTTATATAGCATATCGACGTATGCTATCGATAACTGATTGCATGTGCACGCAAAAGGCGTAGCTATATATCTATGCTTCTCTGCAATTTCAATAGTGTTACTAGTTATGTTGTGTGTGCAAAATGGATGCCTACTAGACGACTTGTAATAGATTTCTTTACATGTCTAACAACAGTTTTTCGTACATTTATGTTTGGAAATTTTTCCACCCAACTTTTAACAAAAATGATATGGCCAAATTTCCTGTGAGTTCATTTTCCAGACCCAGTACAATTTTATCTTGTGCAATTTATTTTGAAGCGCGAAAAGATGGGCCAATATAGTGCTTCGGACAATATAGCAGACTTTAGTCATAAGGATACGGCAGTATAACTGTGTACACTATATTCTTATGTTTGTGCTGGTCATGCTGAAATATTTGTAAATGCTTTTTACTCAGAGTATTTCCAGTTCGTAGTCATCATTCTATACAGTGCCATCGCTTTTTGAACCATGCTGGAGAAGCGCGGTAGAAAACCATTTCCTTAATATAAATCTTCAGCATATTTAAATGCTTTTGCTAATTTGGCATGAACTGTGTATGTGTGATCAATAATAATGACAAATCTTTTTTTGCAGAACAGTGCTGCCGGTCTGGACAGTACCACCATCTTCGATGAACGCTATGATGATAGCCCTAGCGGCAATATGAGTTTAGCTGAAGAAAATGAGGCCGAATTGGTGCAGGTACGTCAGAAATAATTCTAACACATTTTATGTCAGCGCCACGTACTGACTTGTTCACGGATCCACCCGGACGGGAGCTGGATTTTTTGGGTCCACGAGTCGGTCCAGACTAAAAATTTTCAGTTAAATCCAGTTATTTTCTAACCAGACCCAAGCTGGTCGCTGTAGGATTTTCTCGTAAATTTTAGTGTGAAACACTATTTTGGTAAAGTTATCTTTCAAAGTAAATATTTAACTCTAATAATTTTCCGTTTTCGTGCGTAATTTCTCTTTGTGTAAAATCTGTTTTCGTCATAACGAGTAAAATTTTCCGCACTCTTTGGCACGCTGGGGCCTCATTCGTGATGTATATTGATGATATTCGTATTTGTAAACGTGTATTTATTATAATTGCAATTTGTGTATTCATACACCCATTTTTCCTGCTCCAGGCACAGAAATTGTCTAATCACACCCAGTGCACACGTAATCAGACCATGTCTGGACCTAGTGTTCATTTAAAAACAAGGGTGGATTCTTCTCTTCGGCAAATGAGGAGGGGAATGGGCAAAAACCGGGAGTGACACGAAGTGGGGGCCCACATCGGAAAGGTGTGAAGGCTACGGAAACTGTAAAAATAAACTTTTTGGGGCTAAAATTTTTTTTGTAATTTTGATAAAATGAGATGGGATGTGGAGTTAATATGGCTTCTGGGAGTTCGAAAGCATAAATTTTAAATTTTATCAGTAGCTAATGCATAATGTTATCTATTCAGAAGTGAACTAGGATGTTTACTTAGCAGAGAATAAAAATCACCATTAGCTCTTCTAACTCATGCATAAAAAATATTTGGATAACTGCTTATGCTAATTGAATTCGGAGATGGAGACGCGCTAGCTTCGGAATCGAAGAATTCTCACACACTATGGTGAAAAAGATGGGCGATGGGTGAAAAAGAAAGATTTTTGCTTGGGCCGATTTGAATCATTTTGATATCGAAATATGTGTCCTAGGAAACTTTATTTATGGGTATATAAATTGTTTTGGTCGGGACTCTATGGGGCATGGGGGACTTTAGCAAATGGACAAATTTTTCCAAAATTTTGGTCAAACTTTGTAGAGGTGTATTTATGTAACCACTGAAGCTACTCGAACGAAATTTGGTGTGTGGATAGAACTACTACGGCTATATGTGTGGTTTCAACAGATTTTATGTTAGACCCCTGGGTCAATTGGTATTTGGGCCCGACGCCATATACTGGGTGCCCGCGTCCTGGAAAATCCTTGAATATCCTGGAATTTAGAAAAAATCCTGGAAAATCGTGGAATTCGCAAATGCTGTAGTGGAAAAATGCGAAATCCTGGAAAATTTAATAAAATATCCTGGAAATACTTCAAAATCATGCAATTTTTTTTCGACGGAAACACGTCAGTAGAGAGGATTTTCAGTCAATGGTGACATTTTGGTGGAGAATGTCAAGATTCATTGGTGACCCAACGTATTGTCTGTTATGCGGTGCTGGAAGCTGGCGGCACAGCCGCTATTCCTTTCACTCCGGAACTGCTGAAGAGTGTTAACGGTGTGCGAGCCCAGTACTGGGCCGCCCTGGATTCTCGCAAAAAGGTGGATGTAGTGGCTGGCGACGAGGAACGAAAAAGGAAAAAATCCTCACAAACATTCAAGAGCTAAAATTTAAGCGCTGCGCCGCTATGTCCTAAGCGAGCGACATTTTCAGTCAATTGGTGGGTCTGCAGAAACAATGATGACCAATTAGTTAAGGAAATATAATTACAGTGTTGAATTTTTCGATATTAAATGGGCGGAGTAACTCAGATATTTATTTTGCCCTCAGGCTAGCAGGCAAAAATTCGATCGATTAATATTTATGGGAAAGATTACTTGCGGACCAAGAAATATATCCTGGAAAATTATTACAAAAATCCTGGATTTGTTTGCCTGCAAAGCCGCGGGCACCCTGCACATATAGTCATCCGCGACATTACCACTTCTAACGGTATATTAAAAAGATTTGTGGCTCAAAACAAGTTCATATGGGTTTTCGTGGGTGCTGTTTTCAGATCGACACTGTATTTCGACGTACTCTTCGTGTAGAGGTAGTTCTATCAATGGGTGAGACAAACGAGTGGTGCGAACGGGACTAGTGTTATGCGGTCTGTAGCAAATTCTGTTTATGTTTTCTGTGCTTTTGCTATGATTCTTATATATACATAGATATGTTGTCCACGATTCGTAAGCAGTTCTGTGGTAGAGTTAACCTTCGTAGGGTGCGTATTAAGTATCATATCGTATTATTAGTCACAATTTGCGTTTTTTGGGTCCAGACTCCAGATTATCTTATAAAACACTGACATTTTGCAATCAGAGCCAAGTTGGACCGACTATGATTTTGTCGTAAATTTTGTTTTAAACCACCATTTTAACAAAGTTATCTGTCGAAGTAAACTTTTCGCATCCGATATATTTCTATTTTCCTTCATAATTTCCACAGTTTTTCCTCATAAAATTAGTCGTAACTGCAAAAATTTACCGCGCGCCGTGGGTCCTTACTCGCAATATACATGATATGTGTATATACATATGTATAAACTTATTATTATTATCGTTATTATTTGTGTATACATACACATATTTTGGCTGCTCCAGACCCATTAAAATCGGAATCAAACCCATTGGACCCAATGTCCATTTTGAAAGAAAACCTGGCACCATGCTATTGTCATAAATGTAAAACCGGTACCCCTTCTGTAAATTGAACGTTTTACGTATTCTCTTTGGCTACAGATAGGTTGAAATAAATACTTTCAATCAGATTTTGTTTGAATTGTTAGCTAAATAAAGCAATTAGCATTGTAAACTTAATATAGCTGACCGTTCTATTTATCAAACATTCGCAGATGGTGGTGATTTTATATGTTACCGTGAGCCCGGCAATAAAAATACACCTATCGCACAGCTATAAAATTATCAGGAACACCACCGGACGTTTTGATTTTTTGGGCTCTGAGGGGGTTTTCAAAATTTGTGTTTGTGTTTCGTCCTCTAGTGACCTGCGACATAACGCAATTTTTAGTGGGCACACATTGCTAACGAGCCAGCGTTAATAATAAATAGCATTATCGATAAACTAGTATAGCATGTTTTCGAGAAAAATGTTTTAATGTTTCTCAATCCTTATGTGAAATAGTGAAATGTGACTAGGTCGAATACTACTTTAGGGTTGGGATTCCACGGTAAAATACGGCCAAGTGGAATAACTACAAAATTTAAAAATGCTTTTGATGCGATCCTGCATCAGAGCTACTGGTATTTTGGGGATAACTGGGGATTGTCAGCTTGGATGGCGTGGAAGTAGCTCTTGTGGACAGACAAACATGTTATGCAAGCCACGAAGATGGTATTCGCATTATGCGCAACTAAACTTAAGGTGACCCCGCAAACCACCATATTTTATAATTACCTATGTCGAATCCACATTCATTGTTGCGGAATAATATTCAATTCAATTCGGTTCATTGCTAGCGCAGGCTTAGGTGATTTGTGCTCGGATTATGATAGTTCTGTAACATTTCAGTAACGAAATAGGATTCGCCTCTGCGAACAAATTTAATGCAACTATGACGGCATAAACGGAACGGTTGTATTATTTATCAATTAGTATTCGCAAAGAAAAGACTTGTTAATTGAAATCTGACAAAATTCTGCTCGCGAACAAAAACTATTTTTTTTGACCGGCTAGAAAAATTTTCAGTGACGAAATTTTTTACAAACACAAAACAGGATGGTTAGCGGGATCATTTTAAGTTTAGTTGCGCATTATATTCATTGAGTGAATTCGTCTCGTTTTAGTGAATTTGTAAGGGCATATAGTAATAAATCTAAGCCACTAAAAAAATTTTTCCACCAAGAAGACATTTAGGTATATTTTGAATTTAGTCGGCGCTCCATATTTTTAGTATTTTTGGGGTCGTTTTGCATGATAAACATTGAAAAATAGTGTTTAAAACGGGAAATTTGATGTAAAAATATGGGAAAGAGGAAATTGGCAGTAGCATTGTGGCAACGCTGTTCATAGTACAGTATGGATTGCTCTTAAGTACCTAACCTGGAACGGGGGGTTTTTTAACATAAATTGTGTTAATGATCACCCAGTGTAAAAGTCGTCTATCAGCATAGGTTGAAGCGAAGTATCATCTCTGCAATGCAATTAGAAGTAAGGTTCTTGCTACTAAATTATTTGTTGTTAAATGTGCGGGGTAATACCACTACAATTTATCTCAGTTATAACACATCTGTTCAAAAAGCAGAACTGTGAATAATTTACTTTCAGAATAGAATCATATAAACCAATAATTTCAGAATTTCTGAGGAATTGCATGTTATCAACCGTATGTCTATTTCCTTGAGGCAAAGAAAATCGAAAGACCTAGTCTATGCTACATGTGTGGCGTGTACATTTAGTCTGAAGCAGGTACGCAGAGATGTATAGTGAAAGGATTTTTGCACGCTGATTGATGGTAAAAACCATATACACAACATCTAGGTCGACAAACTAGTAGCTTGTCTTATCACAAAGATGGTGAATTCTGATTATTGAATATGTAGTTCAAAGGAACTTAAACACATGCAGAGCAACTCTTTGTGATTTTGGGGTCCCTTCGGGACTCGTTCCGATCTCATTTAGAACTTTTTTCAGAGGGAAGTAGTTGGAATCGTGCGTCTCGCCTAACTAAAACGACCACGTCAAAAAATTTTCAAATGAGCTGCCGCACGAATCGACCCACCTAGCCAAAATTGAGTTATGTGTGTAACCCTAAATCCTATAACGGACTCTGTCAAATTTCACCACTATCATGGCTTAGAATTCTTCGTTTTTAGCTTTTTCAGCGTCATGAAGTTCCGCGAACGGTAAATGGCAGTGTTTTAAATTAATGTAAGGGTTATTGTCAACTCGTTTAAAGTCTAGAACTGGCCTGTCTACAGTGCTGATGAGAGTGGGGACACCCCTTTTTCAAAATGCCCCATGTTAGTCCCCCACTCGGCCGTTACGTCCCATGTTCAATTAAACCTAAAACCTATAACGGACTGTGTCAAATTTTAACACTGTCATGGCTTAGAATTCTTCGTTTTTTTTGGCTTTTTCAACATCATGAAGTTCCGCGAATGATAAATGGCAGTGTTTTAAGTTAATGTAAGGGTTTATGTCAACTTGTTTCAAGTCCACAACTGGCGTGTTTACAGTGAGGAGTAGGTGGGGGACACCACTCTTTCAAAATGCCCCATGTTCGTTCCCCACTCGGCCGATAAGTTCCATGTTCAATTAAACCTAAAACCTATAACGGACTCTGCCAAATTTCACCACTGTCATGACTTAGAATTCTTAGTTTTTTGGTCTTTTCAACGTCATGAAATTCCGCGAACGGTAAATGGCAGTGTTTTAAATTAATGTAAGGGTTACTGTCAACTCGTTTCAAATCCACAACTGGCCTGTCTACAGTGCGGGGGAGTGTAAGGGGACACCCCTCTTTCAAAATGCCCCATGTTCGTCCCCCTCTCGTCCGATACGTCCCATGTTCAATTAAACCAAAAAGTTTTTTATCCAAAATGTCTTAAGACATTAATTACCACTCATTCTAATGCTGAAACGCTGTTTTATAGCTTAAAAATACAAGCACAGAAGCAAAAATACATCATATAATGGAAATGTTTCGTTTTTATACAAAATTTATTCCACCCACCCCCTTTCAAATTTCCCCCGAGAATGTACGTAGTGCCCCCCCCCCGAAGTTTCCCCACTCCACTTTTCGGAGGGCTGTGGGCAGGCCAGCACAATGCATTTATTTCATACACTCACTCGTTTATAAGACCAGTCTGCGCTTTAAACTTGCACTTCCGGTTGCGGATACGGGTGATTTTCGGTTCTGATTAATCCGTGGCCTGCAGGTAATTATTGTTGGCTCCAGACTGTAGATGCCGGCTCACAAGTGCTTTTTGACACTGAGGACATCTCAAATGTGTCTCCTGCACAGCTACGAATCTAAATTAATTTCATTAACGCAGCCTCGTAAAGGAAAAAAATCATCCTGACTGTACTGTCGAATTGAATGTACATCATGCTTAAATAAATACTATGTTTTCAGGATACAAAACAAGGCACTGAGTTCGGTAATGTGTACGAATCAAAGGAATCGCTGTCAAGCTTTCAGCCTAAAATGGAGTAGGTTTTTTGTGTTACCGTTGCAGTCTATGCTTATCAGTACCCTAGACGGCGCGATATATTTAAATATTTCTGCGTGAATATTTCGCGAAAGGGTCATTTCACGCTACGATGGTCGGGGTGGGTGGGTGCGGTAAACGTGGATATTTTGGTCTGTAGCACAGAAATGGGCAGGGAACTGAGTTACAAATGTTATTGACTCCACTAAGCCTCATTACTTAGTTATTTTAAATAACAAAAAAATTTTAGCCTCACCCCCGCCATAAGGGGTCGGACATCCACATAGGTCCCAAATAGACAAAAACCGTAATGACTAATTTTACGACCTGTTTTTACAGGGTAATGGTGTGGCTCGATGGTAGAAATTATGGCCTTAATGCTTTTTTGTGAAAAATAGTCATGTCTACGCTACGTTTTTGGTTACACAAATTTCAAATCTACACCAATCCTGGAGAGTGGGAGCGGCCGACATGGAATGAACCCCATTTTTACCCCCCCTCAACCAAATTCTTTTTTGGTCGCAACTCGCAACTTATGCACGGTACATAAACATTATTCATAGATCATACCTATCCCCTGGGCACCTTTTGAAGAAATATTAATCCAGGGGCTGCTTGTTACTTACCCCGGCGCCAGGGTTAAAAGATCGGTTGTAGCATATTTGATTACCCTCCGCCCCCCGACCATTGCTAGTTTGGGTATGGTGGAGTGAGTACAAGTCTATTAATTTGTTTGTTACGGTTCATTCCCGTGAGGAAGAGAAACGATCTGAGCTCTATCTCACGGCCGCGCTGTTGAACTCAGGCTTTTACCCCGACCACCACCAAAAATCGGCCATGTGACGGTATTTCGATGCAATTTCGCGCGTTTAGTTCATATTGTGGCATATTACATTGTAGCACTGCATTTCGGCCACATATGACACGAAATTACTTTTTTAAAATTTTGAAATTTACCCCCCCCCCCGGCCACGTTACCAGGCATGTACATTGGCGATTGGTATGCATGTACCGTACCATATTATTTTTGGAAGAAATAATGTAGAGTGGATGGCGTGAAAGACAGTTGAGTGTTACTTCTAGAATTTTTGAGTGGTTTTGAACGTAAATAAAAATTTACCCCCCCCCGACCACATTACTTTTGGATGAAATAATGTAGAGTGGATGATGTGAAAAATACAGTGGAGTGTTGCTTCTAGAATTTTTGAGTGGTTTTGAACGTAAAGAAAAAATTTACCCCCCCCAATGGCAAACGGAATATTGTAATTTTTTTGGCATAACACTTCCCCCATGCTAAACTATCGATACAAAAAGCTACCGTTTATGACCGCTTCGTTTCCATTTAGTAACAGCTATAAATCGGCACCCCCGTATTTTAGAAGTGATAAGAGTTCGACCCAAGAATAGGCATAATAAGCTTTATTTTTGAGGAGCGCAGCCAAGCCTCATTTTGACCGTGCCCATGGTCTGCACCAGATATATAATCACAAAATGGAGGCTAGATTAAAATTGGGCAATGCCATACGCCATTTTACGTCTGATAGGCTGGCCATCAGGGTTGGTAGATAAGAAGCTATAGCATCAGAACGGTTAAAACATTTTCTATAACGACCTCAAATTCGGAATGCTTGACGTTTTTTGGTCATAAGAAGTTAAAATGAAGATAATCGGAGCCAAAAAAACTTATTAGTCAGATTTTATGGGAAAAACGTCATCTTAGCGTGAAATGACCCGAAAGCCTTATTAATGCCGAATGAAGGACATGCCACAAGTCCTCTGCAATACCTACTACCTGTTACATTGTCGAAACTGCTTTGTTAACCTGTTTCTGCTGGTTGGCGGTAGACGCATAGCAGGTTCGCGGTCTTCAGAACTGTGTGGGGAAGGAAAATCTTGGCCGTATCCGATTCATTCTTGGGGGAAATCTCGATGTAAGGAGTATAATTTTCTTGTACGCGCTACGTGTTTGCTTATTTTCTGGTACTTTAACTGTCGCACAAACATATTAAAACTATCAAACAGCGTTTTAACTTTCTAAGTAGTAAGTAGTAAATATTTAAGAATTATTTACTATAGAGAACATGTATGTAAAGACATTAATAAATCACGTGGATTTAGCAGTGCGTAGGAGATCGGGCAAGTAAGAGGCACAAACGCGGAGGCTTTGAAAAATAGGAGGGTGTCCCTCACTGTGGGCAGGTCGGAGCTCTGGGCTTTTCGATTGCCATTAGTTCAAAACGTCTGGCAGCGGCAAGATTTTTGGCTCCTCAGTTCTCCACCGATTTTGACAGACAGAGGGCGTGCAATTTTTTGGTTCCCAGTGGTTTAAAACGTGTGCCGCCGGCATGATTTTGGGCTTTTTCATTTAATGCTTCTGGTAAATATTTTGCCTCCCACTGGAAAAACAACAAAAATTCTCAAAAGTGCATCATGACGCTAAAATTTCATATATTAATAACTCTCAAGCCAGGGTGAAACGAAGTGAATGTGGTTTCATCTAGTTATAATTTTGTCTTATCACTTGTAAAAGGCTTTGTGTTTGATATCTATACTACACAAAAACCTCTGTAACCCTGAACCCATTGAAAACCCTAAAACTTCGTGGACCCTGAACACCTCAAAAACTGAATTCGGTATTCGTGCGAGTCTCTAGAAAACCGAACCGCCGTATTGAACATTCTTAAAAAACCTACATAGACCATTCTTGATTCCCTATACGCAATACGCAACCAAAGTGTTGAAGACATACTGTATTTTGACATTCGGATTCATTGACCCTAAATTTATTGAAAACATCTGAAAAAGTATGGAATAATCGTGCTGGACTCTAAATAACCCTACCATCGTATTCACCGTACCGAAAACCCTATATATAGACCATACTTGATGCCCCCTACAAGCAATACAAATAACCAAACAAGTGAAAACTTACTACATTTTGGAAATCGATCGTGAAACCCTCGAAACCCCATGAAAAAATATAATATAGTCAAGTTGTACTCTAAATAGCAAAACCGTCGTATTCACCGTGTTTGATAACCTAATAGACACTCGTTGTAACGTAAAAACACGCAACAACATGCCCAAATTAAAAAATCGTTATTTCTGGCAAAGGATCGACGTTCCCTGTTCAGGCCTACAGTGGCCCAGGGAGTGGTCTCACCAAAAAAGTCTTCGTCATCTAAGTTGTAGATATCAATGAGCAGATTCTATGCGAAGTCTGTGTCGCGAGATATGGGCTGCGAAAGACTAGGAACCGTATGGCCAAATTTGGCAAAGAACCCCTAAAAACTTTTTTGCCAATTTGTTAAAAAGTATTTTGCATTTGTGTCGGAGCTGTTCGCGTTCAACTAAACGATACATCGTCATCACCTTTGCTATCGAATAAAGGAAATATTTATCAGATTCCATCCACTCGACGACGAGTCACGCTTAATAGAAACTGATAAAAGAAATTTTCACTATTTTCTACGTAACGCCCTCAGTGGAAACTTTACTCGCTTCGTTCATATCGTTTCAATTACGTCAACGTTTGCATAAAATCGGTTTCATCTCTATATAGAAATGATTTGGCTACATTTGTAATGTGATTTTTATCTATATTTAAAACTTCCCAAAAACACCGAGGGGTGTTTCATGTTCATGAGAAGATTCGCTGCCCCCTGGTTCCAAATCATCATCACCACCATTACAACTATCATGTCCGTCCGCAAAATTTTTAGCGAATTCGGAGCCCAGTTTATAGGAAGAAGTTATAATTTAAAACATGGGTGTGTCTTGAATTAAGAAATTTAGTTGTACTGAAAGCATTTGGCTTGGATTACGGATTACTTAGCTACATGCTTATCCATTGTTTAACATTCATTTGTTCGATGGATTGTTTGGACAATAAACTACAATTAAGATGGTCTTGTTTCGGCTTTTCCAGTCCTATAAGCGGATGGTCCTATGCTGCTGCAATATCAAACAATGATTGAAGTTGTCGCTTGGAAGACATTAGCTTTTAGACTTTTTTCAAAAACATATCCGGAATACATGATTTATTAATTTTTCTGCGACTAACTATATTAGGATAATAATGGCTATGAAATAATCCGTAAAATAGACACAAACATTTGCGTCTTTTTTTCTACAAATTGCATTTTGCGGTAGTGTGTGGTTCAGTTATTTTTAAAGATATACAAATGTTTTAAGTTACCCGTTAATTTTTACAACATATATTATGTTATTTTGGAAATAACTGTATCATTCAACGTAACGACATAAAGTACGATATTTACATCCTAATATCATTATTTTAGATATTTTGAATCCTGAGTGAGTGAATCAGATTTTTTAATTATGAGAAACGATCGAAGCGATGAGTTCCTACTAGCCGTGACAGTGGTAAAATTTGACAATGTCCCTTATTGGGTTTTCAAGGTAACATGCAGGGTAACCAACTGGGCGGATTGATTAGCGCGATAACTCATTTGAAAGCTTGAAATCTCTGTTTGTGCTCTTTAGTTAGGCTAAAATTCCAGCATCTTCCCAGCGAAAAACGGATTGGGTTGTGAAATGGCTCTAAAATGACATCATTTTTAGTATATATCGACAACTACCCGTGTCGGCACCTGAGCCAAGTTGGGTTCATTTTGTAGAGCAAATAAGCCTAACCCAAGATTTGCATATCAAAAGTACATGAAAAGTGCAATATGTGCTCAATATATAAATGTATGCATCTCTCTAAATTACATTATTCAACACTCAGAATTCACCGCTTTGGCGATAAAACAAGCTACTAGTAATAAGAGAACAGCGGTTACTGTTATATTTGTTTCGTCGTTTATGTAAGAACTGCTTTAAGATAGAACCACAGATGGCTACTGGGAATAAATTACCTTATACTATGTTTGTTTGGAGTATGATGTGGTTCATTACAACCAAAATTATTTGCTATGTAAGCGGTCCAGTATAAACTTAAGCAGCCGGGCCAACCATCCCGAAATTTTGACTGCCTTTGTTAA
>JASANE010003309.1:0-54772 GCA_030248225.1 Trileptium ribeirensis | reverse complement strand
GCAATTATTCAAATTTAAATCAGCCAGAATGTCTGAGTTAACGCAACTAATAATGGAATGTTTCCGTCGCCACAGTGTAGCGACTAGGTGAACGAAATGTATGGAAACGTTCATACCAAAGCCAAGCTAAAAGACACAAATTGACTAAATCAATTATTCATATTTAATTTCAGCCAGAATGTCTCGAGTTAACCCAACCAGACGAAATGTTTCTATCGCCACAATGCAGCAATGAGATGAACGAATGTATGGAAAAGTTCATACCAAAGCCCGGCTAAAAGGCATAAATTCACTAAAGCAATTATTGAAATTTAATTTCAGCCAGAATGTCTCGAGTTAACCCAACCAGACGAAATGTTTCTGCCGCCACAATGTAGCGATGAGGTGAACGAATGTATGGAAAACGTTCATACCAAAGCCCAGCTAAAAGGCACAAACTCAATAACGTAATTATTCAAATTTAACTTCAGCCAGAATGTATCGAGTTAACCCAACCAGACGAAATGTTTCTATCGCCACAATGTAGCAATGAGGTGAACGAATGTATGGAAAAAGGTTCATACCAAAGCCCAGCTAAAAGGCACAAATTCACTAAAGCAATTATTGAAATTTAATTTCAGCCAGAATCTCTCGAGTTAACCCAACCAGACGAAATGTTTCTGTCGCCACAATGTAGCGACGAGGTGAACGAATGTATGGAAAACGTTCGTACCAAAGCTCAGTTAAAAGGCACATTTTCACTAACGCAATTATTCAAATTTAATTTCAGCCAGAATGTTTTGAGTTAACCCAACTAGACGGAATGTTTCTGTCGCCACAGTGTAGCGACGAGGTGAACGAATGTATGGAACACGCTCATACCAAAGCCCAGCTAAAAGGCACAAATTCAATAAAGTAATTATTCAAATTAAATTTCATCCAGAATGTCTCGCGTTAACCAAACTAGACGGAATGTTTCTGTCGCCACAATGTAGCAATGAGGCGATCGATTGCATTTAACACGTTCATACCAAAGCCCAGCTAAAAGGCACAAATTCACTAACGCAATTATTCAAATATAATTTCAGCCAGAATGTGTCGAGTTAACCCAACGAGTCGAAATGTTTCTGTCGCCACAATGTAGCCACGAGGTGAACGAATGTATGGAACACGTTCATACCAAAGCCCAGCTAAAAGGCACAAATTCAATAAAGTAATTATTCAAATTAAATTTCAGCCAGAATGTCTCTAGTTAACCCAACCAGACGAAATGTTTCTGCCGCCACAATGTAGCGATGAGGTGAACGAATGTATGGAAAACGTTCATACCAAGCCCAGCTAAAAGGCACAAACTCAATAAAGTAATTATTCAAATTTAACTTCAGCCAGAATGTCTCGAGTTAACCCAACCAGACGAAATGTTTCTGCCGCCACAATGTAGCGATGAGGTGAACGAATGTATGGAACACGTCCATACCAAAGCCCAGCTAAAAGGCACAAATTCACTAACGCAATTATTCAAATATAATTTCAGCCAGAATGTCCCGAGTTAACCCAACCAGTCGAAATGTTTCTATCGCCACAATGTAGCAATGAGGTGAACGAATGTATAGAAAACGTTCATACCAAAGCCCAGCTAAAAGGCACAAATTCACTAAAGCAATTATTGAAATTTAATTTCAGCCAGAATCTCTCGAGTTAACCCAACCAGATGAAATGTTTCTGTCGCCACAATGTAGCGACGAGGTGAACGAATGTATGGAAAACGTTCATACCAAAGCCCAGCTAAAATGC
Source organism: Trileptium ribeirensis (assembly GCA_030248225.1). Taxonomy (NCBI): domain Eukaryota; kingdom Metazoa; phylum Nematoda; class Enoplea; order Enoplida; family Thoracostomopsidae; genus Trileptium; species Trileptium ribeirensis. Next base: position 52,999 of record JASANE010003309.1, on the reverse strand, counting down.
ACAAACTCAATAAAGTAATTATTCAAATTTAACTTCAGCCAGAATGTCTCGAGTTAACCCAACTAGACGGAATGTTTCTGTCGCCACAATGTAGCGACGAGGTGAACGAATGTATGGAACACGTTCATACCAAAGCCCAGCTAAAATTCACAAATTCAATAAAGTAATTATTCAAATTTAACTTCAGCCAGAATGTCTCGAGATAACCCAACCAGACGAAATGTTTCTGTCGCCACAATGTAGCGACGAGGTGAACGAATGTATGGAAACGTTCATACCAAAGCCCAGCTAAAAGACACAAATTCACTAACGCAATTATTCAAATATAATTTCAGCCAGAATGTCTCGAGTTAACCCAACGAGTCGAAATGTTTCTGTCGCCACAATGTAGCCACGAGGTGAACGAATGTATGGAACACGTTCATACCAAAGCCCAGCTAAAAGGCACAAATTCAATAAAGTAATTATTCAAATTAAATTTCAGCCAGAATGTCTCTAGTTAACCCAACCAGACGAAATGTTTCTGCCGCCACAATGTAGCGATGAGGTGAACGAATGTATGGAACACGTTCATACCAAAGCCCAGCTAAAATTCACAAATTCAATAAAGTAATTATTCAAATTTAACTTCGGCCAGAATGTCTCGAGATAACCCAACCAGACGAAATGTTTCTGTCGCCACAATGTAGCGACGAGGTGAACGAATGTACGGAAAACGTTCATACCAAAGCCCAGCTAAAAGCCACAAATTCACTAAAGCAATTATTGAAATTTAATTTCAGCCAGAATCTCTCGAGTTAACCCAACCAGACGAAATGTTTCTGTCGCCACAATGTAGCGACGAGGTGAACGAATGTATGGAAAACGTTCATACCAAAGCCCAGTTAAAAGGCACAAATTCACTAACGCAATTATTCAAATTTAATTTCAGCCAGAATGTCTCGAGTTAACCCAACTAGACGGAATGTTTCTGTCGCCACAGTGTAGCGACTAGGTGAACGAATGTATGGAACACGCTCATACCAAAGCCCAGCTAAAATTCACAAATTCAATAAAGTAATTATTCAAATGTAACTTCAGCCAGAATGTCTCGAGTTAACCCAACCAGACGAAATGTTTCTGTCGCCACAATGTAGCGATGAGGTGAACGAATGTATGGAAAACGTTCATTCCAAAACCAAGCTAAAAGCACAAATTCACTAACGCAATTATTAAAATTTAATCTCAGCCAGAATCTCTCTAGTTAACCCAACCAGACGAAATGTTTCTGTCGCCACAATGTAGCCACGAAGTGAACGAATGTATGGAACACGTTCATACCAAAGCCCAGCTAAAAGGCACAAATTCAATAAAGTAATTATTCAAATTAAATTTCAGCCAGAATGTCTCGAGTTAACCCAACCAGACGAAATGTTTCTGCCGCCACAATGTAGCGATGAGGTGAACGAATGTATGGAAAACGTTCATACCAAAGCCCAGCTAAAAGGCACAAACTCAATAACGTAATTATTCAAATTTAACTTCAGCCAGAATGTTTCGAGTTAACCCAACCAGACGAAATGTTTCTGTCGCCACAATGTAGCGATGAGGTGAACGAATGTATGGAAAACGTTCATTCCAAAACCAAGCTAAAAGCACAAATTCACTAACGCAATTATTAAAATTTAATCTCAGCCAGAATCTCTCGAGTTAACCCAACCAGACGAAATGTTTCTGTCGCTACAATGTAGCCACGAAGTGAACGAATGTATGGAAAACGTTCATACCAAAGCCCAGCTAAAAGGCACAAATCCACTAACGCAATTATTCAAATTTAATTTCAGCCAGAATGTCTCGAGTTAACCCAACCAGACGAAATGTTTCTGTCGCCACAATGCAGCGACGAGGTGAACGAATGTATGGAAAACGTTCATACCAAAGCTCAACAATGCACGATGGAAGAAATGCAGCATTGGATGAGGGTACATATGTAATGCATTTAAATCGGGTTTTAAGTGATGGGCGTTGTAGATATTTGTTGTTCCGTGTGTTGGTAAGTCATTGACTAAGTTTTGAGCCAGCAATATGCTTTTTAATGATTGATGCAAGCATCGTTTTGCTAATCAAATCTATGCATTATCGGAATGCGATTTGCTAATACATGTTGTAGTTGTTATGTGAAGCGAACAAATATAATTTATGTATATATGATGTCCCATGATATTTATTAATTTTTTGTGATAAAATAATCAAACGATTTAAAAATATTATACTCTTTGACCGGGAGTAGATATGGCAGTACTGTTTCCAATGCCATTCTGCAAACTACAACTAGTTTGACAGCACGGTTTGTATCATCAATAAGAGTCCATAAAGACAATTTTTAAGACATGCATGACACTTGATCATCGTTATGTGCTTTCACTTATCCGATGACGTAATTATTTTTCGTATTACCTCCCCTCGCTGATTGCAGGGGTGCCCGAGGCTCTTTGCGAGGGGTATTGGCTGCCACCAAATTTTTCCTGAGAGGAGGGTGCAGCTATCCGGCCACTAATAATCAAAGAGATCAGAGCAGTATTAGGTATCACACTTGATTGGCATTCGTGAGCGACGTTCATTGGTTATTAGCGGCAGTAATACGTGCTAACCCAACTACTATAACTTTAAGGGGCAGTCAATACTCCAGAGAATATTTCAACTCGTGGGGGGGACTGGTGGTAGGCGAAAAAAGCTATATTATCGGAGAGGCATGCATGACTATAACGGAGTGCCATACCTACTCTTCTACAAAATTTGACTTATGGACTTTTGATATCGTTGAAATGCAAAATATAAGTTAAAGTAGGGGGGTTAATAACTCGGCGAGTATTGGTCCTAGGGCAAATCCAACTGCATATTCGGAGTCTACGGGTCCATTTACAAAAATGTTACTAAAATTATTTTTTTCCGCAAATAGCGTGGGATCAATACCGCTTATCGAGTCCCTTCCGCAATCTGCAATATGCGGTAACATGGCCATACCACTCCACGGTTTCAGCATGAGGGAATGCAAAACACAATTATATAGTTCACTGAAGAGTTTGTTTATCTGTTTCTTGGGAGGAAAAATTTAAAAATACATTAAAAATTTTTAAATTTCATTTAAAAATACTCATGTGTTATTCGCTTAAAACAATAAATATTGAAAATAGTTACTTACATAAGAAAATTTTGAAATTGCCATAAAAATGTGCTAATTTTAAAATACGATAAGCTAGTGCAGAAAAATTTTATTGTATTATTCTAGCCATTTATATTTTTCAGAAGTCAATGAAGAATATAAATATTTTATTGTTTGAAAAAATTCGTTTAATAAAGTAATAAATAAATAATAAAGTTAAATAATAAACAAATTTAATAATTAATTAATTAATTAATAATTTAATAATTTTTAGTTAATAATTAATTAATTATTTAAATATATTGTTAATTATCAATTAATAATTAATTAATAATTTAATAATTAATAATTTAATTAAGAATAAATAATAATAAAACTCATAATAAAGTTTCCAAAAAAACTCTGCAAGAGGATTATTTGATTAGTTAACACGTTGGTAGTTAAATCTGAGCATATAAAAGTTCTAGCAATAATTACCTTTTGTGAAAATCAAGCTTTCGCACTGTTAATATTATGTCCATGAAGTATTTCCGAATTTTCCATCTTTTAGAACTTTAAGGAACTGGGACTAGGATTTATTCTACATTGTAAATACCGGTCACATATTAAATTTAGCGACCAATGCATTTACAGAGCGAAACTTCGATAGAAAATTTTTAATGAAAGTATAAAGCGAATACTGACACATAGTATAAAAATAGTTATTAGTAAATAAAATAGTATGAAATAGTATACTAAGCGCCTAGGTCGGCGAATTCCCAACTGCCGTGAAAATTGTTGAACTTTCTTAAAAATTTCGAGAAACGATATAGAAAGTAACTGCCAAAATCAGTAAGAGAATCTTCATACCTAGCTATGTAATAAATTGCTATTATACTTGTCACCACAAAATTATAATAAAGAAACAAGCAGCAAATTCGTTTGGACCGTCAGAATCGCAAACTTCAGCTTAGACATAGCCAAAAAAGTAAAATGCTCAACTACTTGACTTTATATTTGCGGCAAAATAGCATAACGGATTATGATTTTTTATAAAGCTGTGGATATGGTACAAAAAATAGCGTTTTTCTCCAATTTAGTGCACTAAAGGCTCAACGGTATTTGGAAATAAAACATAATATAAAAATTATAGAATAAAATGTTATAAAATAGTTATTAAATTTCATTGTAGTTATTAGATTTAGTTTAGTTTTTTATGCGACAGCCATAACGAGAAAAGTATATTTTTGAAGAAAATTTCGAGTCAGTACTTTAAGTTTAGCATGTATACATTTGTAATGCATGACTAAACATATGATGCGCCCCCTATCATCCCCTTTTGTCATTAGCGATTGGCGTAGTAGCCATCCGTAAACATATAAGAGAACACGGCGTTTTTAGGCACGCATCCAAGACGTTAAGAAACACAAAATTGCCCTATTGATTACTTCAAAAGCATTAACTAACCGATTTATGACAGTTTGACATTTTAACTGGAAAATTGTTATTTCAATATGAACGAAAATTCCCATGTTTAATGTCTCAAAAGCTGCGCATGACATGAAATGTTCACGTACTGCACTCAATATCATTAATAAAACGAAATGTTTAGCGTAACGCAAAAGCCCGAAATGCTGGTTGGCACTTTGTGCGTTGTGAAACGAATTCGTGGCTAAACAGGCATTGTGTTTAGCTTAGTGTGTTGTGTTGGATGTTTAGCTTAGTTTGGCTAAACACGCATTGATGTTTAGCTTAGTGTGTTCTGTTCGCTAACACAATGCTAAAGGTGCATTGTGTTAGCGAACAGAAATTACACCCTTTTGTATTCAGTCGTTCTGTGTTGGCCAAAAATTTTTTTGAATTTATAATTGGCTATTGCAATGGCTGTTTTTTTTTATTTTAACAGCGTTTTGTACATAGTGTCAAAAGGGTATTGTAGGGGCGCAGCTTAAGTTTATTTATGTGTAATAAAGCTGTTAAATTATTTCAGGTTCCAAAAGCTAAACAGTGCCACAAAACTCACAAACATCTCTACTCTGACTGGTTCCGGTCTAGCTGTAAATGGCATTTGGCACTTAAAAAGTGTATGAACGGAGAAGATGCAGGGCCCGAGTTCGAGGTGAATTACAACAGCACCCAAGTCAGCTGAGACTAATGATTTTCTAGCATTGAAATTTTCTATATTTCTGAAGGATTTTTAGTCTCAGGAAAAGATGCAGTAGACTGGTTGCATTTGGCATTAGCTATTAGCTATTATCTGAATGAAGCTGTATTTGGATTAATATCAAATGAATTCACAGTTTAAAAGAACTATATTCCTGCACTCAAGACTCAAAATACTCAAATACTCAAAGGTAAAGAACCAGCAGACAAGAAATCAACATTACGTGGAGCAAGTTTCGAATATATCGTTGAGTGATCTTATCAGTCAGTTTTGAGAGTAGACTTGTCTATGTTTCGATTGGTAAGCATTTAGAGATGAGGTACAGTCGGGGGTTACAAGGATCCCATAATATTTCTATAGCTTATTTGATTGGGTCGATGGTACTACGTTCTCAAGAATCGACATTAGATAGCTCAGTTTGACTTCAGGGAACAAAATCTCGGTTTTATTTAAAGACTTAACAGTAAAAAATAAATTTCGGTAAAATAATTGTAGCCCGTTATTTATTCTAACTACTGTGTCTCGACTTGAAGGAATTATGTCATGTCTTACACGCTCTAAGAGCGTGTTCGTATTGCGCCTGACCCGATACCTTCCGATATTACACAAGCTGATCCGATTTATATGCATATTATATTTAAAGTAATAACACTGCATCCAATTCGATCCGATGGAACATAAACAGTTTTATTAGATCCGAATCGGATGATGCTGTACGAAGGCTACGTAGACTCAGTATACGATATCCGTAGAACTCGGACATATCGGACCGGGTCGAATCGGATCACATTAAAACGAGCTGGATATATAGGATACAATCTGAATACTACCTAATGCGTTCTGGAATCATCTTGTCTTTGTGTGGCTTCCACATAGCTAGGCGATCTCAACACGACATGCATGTGCGGATTTCGGGCGCAGTTCAATTTTCGTTTCGAGTTTATACTAACCTGTTTTGTGTTTCTTTATCTATATATTCTAAAAAAACTAGATTGTATTAAGTCATACTATTACCATGCGTTTGAGAAGTTTGCTACAGACGAAATTGCAGATTCTATATATTGCATACGTACTTTTGCACGCAAACAACGTTGTTCATTATCGAACGTGGTATTATCATCTTAAATACCGATAATATATTACAGACCATGATCGTGCAAAACTACTGATCTTAGTCATATTTGATTATATTTTGTATGCTAGTAACTCTGAAGTAAGCATTTTATTTAAAGTCAAAGTTTAACACACATTTTTATTTCACATAAATAAACCCAAGTAATTACTAAGCCCAACTACGTTTATATTGCTTATGCAAGTACATGGAAAAACTCTACAATATTTAGAATTCACATGGCCTTATCGCAAAAATAATTTATTAAACTGGACAACGAAAATTGAAACTATACAAACTTGTAATACCTAAAGTTTCAGCTAGTATAAATCATATTCAGAAATGAAATAATATTATAACTTTGAACAGTACAAGTTAAACCAGGCAATATACGTTAGGCGGATCCTGTATTTAATGGATAGAGAACTGGTTTATATTGGAAAATTAACTCACTCAATAATATATATTTCACTGGAATTATATGAGAGCTAAATTGTAAAATTGAGCAGGATCAAATGCAATTTCCTTTCCACTAAGTATTTGTTGCAAACTACCTATAAAATAAATCCGTAGAAATATGAAAGTAAACGATAGATACATATTTGTTTGAAAAAATAACGATAAGATTTCAAGCGTTGGGAAATAAACAGGATACGTTCTAACGTAACCATTTTATTTTCAGTTTGAAGATAACGATGAACCGATGATACACGAAACTCCGAAGATGGGATTTCAAGCGTCGTGAAATAAACAGGATACGTTTTAACGTATTTATTTTATTTTCAGTTTGAAGATAACTATGAACCGATGATACTCGAAACTCCGAAGATGGGATTTCAAGCGTCGTGAAATAACAGGATACGTTCTAACGTAACCATTTTATTTTCATTTTGAAGATAACGATGAACCGATGATACTCGAAACTCCGGAGATGGGATTTAAAGCGTCTTGAAATAAACAGGATACGTTCTAACGTAACCATTTTATTTTCAGTTTGAAGATAACGATGAACCGATGGTACACGAAACTCCGAAGATGGAATTTCAAGCGTACTGAAATAAACAGGATACGTTCTAACGTAACCATTTTATTTTCAGTTTGAAGATAACGATGAACCGATGATACACGAAACTCCGAAGATGGGATTTCAAGCTTAGTGAAATAAACAGGATACGTTCTAACATAACCATTTTATTTTCAGTTGGAAGATAACTAGGAACCGATGATACTCGAAACTCCGAAGATGGGATTTCAAGCGTCGTGAAATAAACAGGACACGCTCTAACGTAACCATTTTATTTTCAGCTTGAAGATAACGATGAACCGACGATACACAAAACTCCGAAGATGGAATTTCAAGCATCGTGAAATAAGCAGGATACGTTCTAACGTAACCATTTTATTTTCAGTTTGAAGATAACGATGAACCGATGATACATGAAACTCCGAGGATGAGATTTCAAGTGTCGTGAAGTAAACAGGATAAGTTCTAACGTAGCCATTTTATTTTCAGTCTGAAGATAACGGTGAACCGATGGCACACGAAACTCCGAACACGGGATTTCAAGCGTCGTGAAATAAACAAAATACGTTCTAACGTAACCATTTTATTTTCAGTTTGAAGATAACGATGAACCGATGATACTCGAAACTCCGAAGATGGGATTTCAAGCGTCGTGAAATAAACAGGATACGTTCTAACGTAATAATTTTATTTTCAGTTGGAAGATAACTATGAACCGATGATACTCGAAACTCCGAAGATGGAATTTCAAGCATCGTGAAATAAACAGAATACGTTCTAACGTAACCATTTTATTTTCAGTTTGAAGATAACGATGAACCGATGATACACGAAACTCCGAGGATGAGATTTCAAGTGTCGTGAAGCAAACAGGATAAGTTCTAACGTAGCCATTTTATTTTCAGTCTGAAGATAACGGTGAACCGATGGTACACGAAACTCCGAAGATGGAATTTCAAGCGTACTGAAATAAACAGGATACTTTCTAACGTAACCATTTTATTTTCAGTTTGAAGATAACGATGAACCGATGATACACGAAACTCCGAAGATGGGATTTCAAGCTTCGTGAAATAAACAGGATACGTTCTAACATAACCATTTTATTTTCAGTTGGAAGATAACTTTGAACCGATGATACTCGAAACTCCGAAGATGGTATTTCAAGCGTCGTCAAATAAACGGGATACGTTCTAACGTAACCATTTTATTTTCAGTTTGAAGATAACGATGAACCGATGATACACGAAGCTCCCAAAATACATCATTACAAAGCGAGAACGTGTTGGGCCGAAGTTGGTGAAGCCAAAGTACAATGCAAAGCAAAAGCGTCCGAACAGTGTGAAAATTACAACGCGTTAGTCGGTTTTTTAACTCTTTAACGCCCGAATTAATTTAAGTATTGTGCAACGTTTGATAAACTCAAGCCACCACCGCGGATTGAACCAGTTGTCCCGGTGAAAGCGGTAAGCACAAACCAGTGAGTAAGATTTATTGCTCTATTTCTTAACTAACTTTACAAATCAAAAGAATAACAACGAACATGCAATTGGACATTATTCGACAAACTTACTTAACGTAATAATGCGCAATGTGAGCTATCCTCATTGCTGGACAGTGGGCGTTAAAGGTTTAAACACCTTTAAGGCGATATACACCCAGAAACATTTTGCGTCTTTACATTATTCAGGAGTGTGTAAATATATGATTTCAGGAAAAGTAACACTTAAGTGTTCGGCTCGGTCTTAACAACGTAAGCTGTCCTCACTGGTGATAGTGGCCGTTAAAGGGTTAAAGAGCTTTATAGTGATATACATACAGAACTGTGTTGCATCTAATTTTATATTATTAAGGAGTGTGTCTTTACGGCTTCAAAAAAGACACCTTAGTATTTCGCTCAGCCATCATACATGTAAATTTATACTTGATAGGTCAAGACTATACGTGCTCACTTGGGGTAGGGGGACTATCCTCGTTGAGGCGTCGGCCTCCCTCGTACTTTTTGCGTGAAGCACCAACTCCCTTGGCGAATAGCTGATCCCCCTGGGGATCGGAATGCTACCTCCCCTATGCAACCGGCTGTCCCCTGCGACCTCGCCCTTAGAGCATGTTTTTCAACCAGAATGACAGCTGAGTGATAGGGTAAAGCTATGATAAGCTCGAAGTTTACCTTATAGTTAGCGACGTATTATAGCTTATATTCATATATACGCCCAAGGTCCGTGGTCCCACGATGGGTAGCCAGGTCTGGGATGGTGGCGCCATTGGTTCAGCGCCTGAGACACTTGTAGCAGGGCGCGGGTGGCCTGTTGGGAGGGGGTAGCCAGGCTCTCGGGGGAGCGGACCTCAATTGGTTACCACCTATGAGCATGTATATGTATATTTTGTTCAAATCCCTCACATTTGTGTATGTATTTTATCTTGAACAGGTGCATGTAGAACAAGTACCAAGCATGTACCTATAGATTTTTGCAATCATCTAAAGCACAGAATACCGTATAAGTATTGTATGGTGTGTCTGAAATGTTGCATTGAAACACATTTTTCTGTTGTTAATATAAAGTAAACGTTTCTATATAAATTTTTAACTTAAAAGCCAGAAAGAGGTTGCTCATGTCAATGATTGTGATCGCACAAGGATGGGTAACTTCCGTATATATAAATAAAAACAAAATTGGCTCGTAATTTGATCGATAATTATTAACATTTTCGTATGACTGAATTTAGTGGGTATAATTTAAATCTTGACAGTGAGTTTATCTGTCTTATGCGAGAAATTTCTTAAATAAGATCTTTTATATGAGAGGATCTTTTATAAGAGAACATCTTTTATAAGCGAAGTTTTTTAAAGGAAATCTCTCTTTTTTATAAGTGTTAAACAAGAATTTTATTGTCGGAAGCATTCAAATTTGCACGATAGGCAAAACGCAAGACGTGTATGGCGAGTGAGGTCCTCGGCAAGGGAATATCCCGCTAACCTATATATGTGTCGATAACTATCACTGTTACTTTCTGGTGACTTTGTTTAGATGCTCGGGTACTGGTGACCCACCTACCGACGAACGACTGCTCAAATGGTACAACGCGGCCGTTCATCTTGGACATGCAAAGCGACGCCATGTGAAACTTATGAAAGAAAAGTTCCGAGAATGTATGGTAAGTTGATATGCTTGTTTCACAGAATAATGAGTGCAAAAATTGGGCAGTTTTGTCTTTAACAGCCCTTTCTAAAAACCTAAAATCTTTCATGTACGGTTATATGATATTTTACTTTCTTGCAAACGGCTGCTAGAGATTTCTGTCTTTAGTGACTGCTTGTTTGATATTCAAATTTTTAACAGATAGTGTAAGAGACTTTAGTCTTATATAGATAGCCAATAACAGAAAATTTTTGGAAATGCAACGAATCCTAATTCAGTATATTTCATAGAATATATTGTGAAAAGACCATATCTACCTTAACATCACAACGAAACAATATTAGCCAGGCGTCTTGATGATCTGCTTGTTGACTCACTACAGCGGTCAGATGTCATGATGTCATTTATCGGTTACTTGAGGCGAGTACTAACAAATAAGTTAGCTGCCTAGCTATATGTTTAAACCATACGTGTCGATAACGAGTTAGGATGATCCCTTAGGGTCCGACCCCTCTCAAGCCACATTGCCCCCTTGCAGTCTCCGAAACCCACCGGCCCTTCAAACTCCACCACGTGCCGAAGGTGCGCGGAACATTTAAGCAAAAAGTAGCAAAAATAATATTGGGATAAAATCGGAAAAAAATTGAAAAATTGCCAGAAGATAAGCTAAGTAAAGTTTGGTAAAACGTCGGCTAGGGGAGGTCTAACTCTATTAACCACATGAGGACCTCTTAGAAGCACGAAAACTTTTTTCCGATATTTTGTTTTTGAAAAGCGCAAAGTGCCTTCAAATTTCATCCAGTCTGAAAAATCCAAACATAATACGGGGACCTTACCAAAATTTTCGCCGGTCACTTTGAATTGGAGGCGCCCCCCTCTGGCTACGCCACTGGACGTCTACACCCGTCGACACCCCGCCGGCTGTCCAGCCCACCCCCACCCCAGCCGTCCGCCCACACCTAAGCCGACGGACCTCCGACATACCTATGGTTTAAGCTCAACATGAAACAATATATAGGACGTTTATAAAGCAACACATGCTATAATGAACAACAAGAAAGATTATATCTGGGAATATCTGGGAATGTTAAGTTAGCGCCAAAAATATCAATAGTAAAACAATTGATACTAAGCATCTTGGTTGGCGAACTCCTGACTACCGCGACAATTAAACGTAATGCTACTAGAAAACAAAAGAAGCAAAAGTAAAAGACAAAAATCCAAAATTTGAGAGCCTAATGCCTAACTAAGTTATAAATTTGGCAATAGCCGCCACAAGATATAATTCAGACGCGAATCGAAAGTCGTTTGTACCGTTACCGTAGCAACCTTCAGCTTGAGCATAGCGAAGGAAAATGAAACGCACAACTGGAATTCTATGAAGCTGCGGATCTGATGCGAAAATTGTTTATTTGCTCCAATTTGGTGCACTAAAGGCCCAACGGTAATTCAGAATAAATGGTAACATTTAACTGTTTCTGTATAGTTTCCGGAGTTTGTCCGTCAAAACTAATTTGTGCTGTATTAGTCAAGCGATAATCTAAATTTAGATTAATTCATTTCTTGTTAAGCTAATCAGTATGGTGTAAGTCTTCAGCAAAATTTTGCTTCCGCGGGAGACTTAAGTTGTATCGTTATCGTCCGAGCCTCGCACGCTAGAGACTGTGCTTTTTGAGAGCTGTTGCTCAGTTCCTTGGTTAGTGCTTCGCTGCGCAATTTAAGATGTAATAAATGTTCCATTTTAAGAGCGAAAGGGTTAATAGAACGATGGTCTAAATTTTGATCCTTCAAATTTCTCAGGTTAATTCTCAAATTTACTGTCATAATACGTGCAACATACGAGCTATGTTAACACCATCTGATTAATCCCGTTATAAGGAACTACAAGGTGCGCACACTCGGGGGATATGGCGTAAGGTGGGTTAATTCAATGGCACTTATGATGTTTAGGTAGTTCTTTATTGTGATAAATTATATGTTATAAAATATTAATATATGTTTTACAGAATACTTTAACACGAAAGCAAACTTAAAAGGTACACAATTTTTTCCAGGGAGACGAGCTGCAGGATCACGAAGATGAAACGCTTTAATGATAATAATTGATTTCGACTGTACAAATGACCCTTTATCTATACCAAACGTTAGGAAAGTAACCTGATATATTCAGCTACACTGTCGATTGCATCACTTACATATATATAATTGTTTGAAAAAAATTATTTTTACATGTTATTTTCAATTAAATTTTCAAATATTAACAATAAAGTGACTTTTCATTTTAAGTCCAGTTTCTAGGAAACGGGTGTTCTGCTAATTATACTTTACTAAATAACGTCATGAACAGATTTACCTTCGAACAAGTTTAATTCGACAGTCGATACTCCTCCAACGAACCTTGCAAACTTGAGTGGCAGGTCCTTAACGAAAAGTGGCATTCAGACAACAATCATAAACTTAAAAACTTTTTAGAATAGGTTTAACATTAGAATGATTACAACCTCAAATCCTTTTGCTAATTATACTTTACGAAATAACCTCACGAACAGTCTTATCCTGGAACAAGTTTAATTCCGTTGTCGATAGTCTGCAAACGAACCTTGGCAGACAGCATTATCAAATTTGATATCTTTCAATCAAGTGAACCTGTGAAACCTTGAGTGAATGACACTTAAATACTTAAGGAAAAGCGGTAGTGCATAGAATAACACTAATTCGAAATTTTTAGAAAAACCTTAAGAATTATCACGATTCACATAATTCTGTTTGGACAACTTGTTACGATGCTGAAGGTGAACTAGTGTGAGTGAAACTAAGCTTCGGTACATATAACGTTACATAGTATATACTTTAGAAATTTAGACTTTTTCTTCAATTCGAAATTAAAACGTTGATCCACGTTTGATTTACCGCGATTGAAATTTTTCTGGTTTTGTAAAGTTAAACAACAAGAATTTCGTGCACTGCATGCCAAAAAATTTCTTTGATTTTGACCAACAACTTAACTGAGAACATAAACAAATTTTTAACCTAACAGTAAAAAAGTACATGCATTGAAGCTAATGGCGCATTTTTAAAATTCGGAACACCCCATAGTGGCAATTATTTAACCGATCAAATATATTTTGAATAAAAATAGTATAGTGCGGTACACGTTTTATTTCGTGAAATATCAATCCTTTCTTGTAAATTATTACTTAATCGTGTGCACCAACATATATACTTTTAAGTTTTATTCATGCTAAATGAGTTACTATATAAAACCGTAACATAAAATATCATGACAATAAAACTGTGCCTCATCTGATACTATAAGTTAGCAATAACACAGTTTGAACATCGCTCAAAGACTTCGACAACAGCAGTCAGTAAAGTGTCAAGCGGCACTCACTACAAGCTACAATCCATGCATAATGAACCTAAATAAATTTTGGAGGCGTAAATTGTTAAAAAGAACAGCTTAGTGCGGTATGCTTGGAAGACAGTAATGCTCCAAATTAATCATACGTATAGTATACACCCCATATAAAACTAAATTGATTTGGTCTAGTATTCAGAAATGAACGTGTTATTACCGTTGGGTGTTCTCCCTAGGTGTATGCAGACATTAATTTAGCAGTAAAATTATGAGCCCATTTTAGGCTTTAGAATAATTATTAACGTTGGGCATTATAGCATAGCAGGTTATGTCTTGAAATTAGCCATCGACGACAGGGTGTCACTCTCAGGCAGCAATTATTAGAAAACAGGAATTTAGCAAGTTGTAGTTGTTTATTTATTACGGAATTAATTTATCCTAAGATAGATTATCCCGATGCCTAGATGCAGTATATACAGTGCTAATACGCAATTTTTTTGGACATTATAACTCGAGAACTGATTGATGGAGATATCTCCTTTTGTTTGCAAACTAGCTGAACAACACCTTATTTAAGGCTAAAATCAGTTCGGATTAAGATGTTATCGTTTATATCCTAGTAAAAGTTAAACATTAGCTGTTAGCTATTTTCCAAGGACGAAGCAACAATATTGTTAAAACCCATATTTTGGAGCAACACCTTACCGGTTGAGTTGTTGTTGTTTATATATAAATTGGGATTGGATGGTGCAGTTTGGTTCAAACATTCATAGCAATTACAACAGTAGATAGATTGCTTGCAAAATAAATTTCACATCAACAACCTCTCCGCCAGGGAAAACCTGCGTTTAAGGAAATCCTAGCGTGAACCTAGAGAAAACCTGTGCTTCAGGAAATCCTGTTATCATATATTATTTGGAAATGATTACTTGAGCGAAGATAAACATTTATGGCAAACGTGTCCTATGTTGAAATACGCAAGCAGTTGCTTACTTATTAATGGTTCCACCTTTCATAGCGGAATTATCGTACTGAACTTTACGTTTTAAATCCAGAATTACATAAATTTTTGTCTTTTAACTTTGCAATGAATTTATTTATAAGCCAGAAATTTTAATACGACATGCTTCTAGACCATTTATTGCTCACGAAAAACAAGTGACAATCTGTTCAAATGTTTTCGAGTTTTTTGCTAATTGCATATAGCATGCCACTAAATTTTTCAGTGTTAGACTAGTATCGTAAGCTTTTATAAATTAAGTGGCATTGCTAATTCACCAGCCTCAATCTCAGTATTGATACAACGCAGATTGATCACTCGTCGCTTTAAACTTTCTGTACTCCTTCTGTTTTGAAACGCTTAGCTTGAAAAAGTGATATTCATAAACTCAACCTTCTTAACAGGATATATGGATCTAATGAAATTAATAAATATTGGAATTAACAGTATATTAACAGTAAACGCCTCGATCTGCGAATTCCCAACTACCGTGAAATTGGAAGGCAACACTATTCTTGATGCTATTTGTATAATATGTTTTCTTAACAAGCTGTTTTCTGTCCTTGTGTTCGGTCAGATACCTTTGATTACGAGTTCTTTCCCAACTTTCCCGCTGTTTATCGACCTCTTCTAAACTGTTATAATAGAAACAGAAACGCTAACACTAGTTAATCATACAGTAAACCTAATTTTCGAAGTCGTTAATGTTTGAAGTTGTCTTCAAAATCTTTCAAAAAATGTCGAAGTTTGTTTTGACTAGTCAGAAGATTTTCGAAGATCTCACCGTATTAGAAATTTGTTCCCTATACCGCTGTTTCAACATGTAATTTTTAGTAATTTGTGATAAACCACGCCCTGTCAAATGTTGGATTATCAATGCATTATTATATACTCGTGATACCACAACGTAAACCAATTTCGAGCATTTCCCGTAGTTGAGAAAATTGTCCAACGCAAGTAATTCGAGAAAGTTAAGACAGCAGGGCCACAATGGGTACCCCGTTGCGCTGCCTATTTTGGGGTTTTAAATTGGGCTGCATGAGCCCATATCAAATACATAGAAGGGCAATAATAGACCCGCAGTATATTTAGAGAATTGGCTGTAACTTTTAGGTCACTATCAGTAGCTTTTGGTTAGAAACGTGGAACAGGTATGGACTAGCAAATCAACTGAGAAAAAAGTCAAGTTAACTGCATGGAGGATGAAAAGATGTCGAAAATCTGGTTTTGTATAGAAACCTTTGCAAGCAACAGGGTATTAGTGAATTAAAAATGATCGGCAAGCAGTTTTTCTTCGGATTTGAGCTCCTGAGAAGGCTTCTAACACTTATGTGGGGAATCCAGTATCAAATGATTAACCAGTTAATTGTTTATCCAATGACCAAGAAACTGGAAACTCGTGGTGAAATTTAGAAATCACAAGAATCTTTCTAGAATATAGAAGTTTCTATTCAAGAAAACTATAATTTCAAGCTAAATTTTTTCATGATGTAGAGCACTAGTTCCTGCCGTATTAGAAGTATACTACGTTAACACTGTCGATTTCGTCGTATCCAGCCGCACCGAAAACCTATACTCACTCTAGTCCTTTGTGTGCAACTAAATTGAGAACATCAACATCTAATAATTTTTGTTGTCAAAATCTGGCATTTTCAGAATCATTGACACCTCACTTGGTTCACGGCATACTAATGCGGCGTTCACGTTATAATGTCCCCAAGGTTTGGAACCTATGTACAGCACACAGTGTCATGCCCACTGTCAACAACAGAGTATCGTAGACACCCCGATGTTCTTTTATAAATTTTTTAAAGGTAGCAAGCTAAGCGTATTGCCAATTCTCGACAGTATCAAGCACACCGTGTCTTCTTGCAGTTTTATTGACAGTGTGCGGTATTATTTCATCAAAGTGCATATTGCCTCGATACAAATATCGAGAATTAAAAAGTACACAGCGCAGTTGACTGATAAACCGCATTAGCTGCAGACGATATCCGTTACAGTTAATTCTTGCCAAATTGGTAGCTAAGGTCGTGTACGACACTGTAAAGAAAAAAATTAGTTACTAAGGGTGTGTCGTACACCCTCGTAAATTGATTTACAGTATGGGTGTCACCTTGACTGTCTATATGGCAAATTCGCGACTACAGGAGGACAAAAGTTCCAAACAGCGGGGACATTATAACGTGAACGCTGCATAATGTACGTTATAAACAATAGAACCAGCAAGTTTAACCGGTTAAATAGCGTTATATGCACATTGTTCACCCACAACAAGCAGGAAACCCATTCATCATACCTTTTATTTTTATACATATGTTCCGGCTTCGGTTCCAGTTTTGGTTTCTGTTCCGGCTAGTTTCGGTTCTGGTTACTCACTTAACATGTATATACACATAAATATATATGCATTTATTTATTTGTTATTCAAGATATATTAGCTGTTGTTTTGCCATTCAACGATAATTGTGGTCTACTGTTACTATGTAACAGTCGTCTGCGTTCGCAATTAGGATTATGTTGAATAGGTGTAGTAACAGTCATATGGTTATCATAACCATTTTGATTCGTTGGTGGTGGTAGGTACAGTGGGTTTGTCCCACCAGAAATTATTGGCGATTCGAAATAAGCAGTTTGTTTAGGCCGTAATTGAGTACGATAATAGCCATTTCCGGCAACGTCAGATGGGCGAAAAAAGCCACTGTCATCGTGCAACAACAGCATATGCCTCGGCAAACTATGTGTCGCAGCTAATTTGCTGCGATGATGAGCAAAAATCGGTGAAATCGGTGGGGGCATTACGGGTTGAGGCCCTGACGTATAGTCCGCTGGCGTTGGCAAAGGCGGAGGTGGAAGTGAATCGTCTAGTTCTTGTTCCAAGAGTGGAGGAAGGATTGATTCTTCTTCTAAATCACTGCTGTCCACGGTTCTGCCGTTATTCAGTCTTAGGTCTCGAGATTGGTGATATTTCCGTCGATTATGTAGATTAGGTAGATTGCTAGCAGACGCCGGAGAACTACGAGCGTATTCTTGCATTAAAATTACCGGGCATCCATTTGATAGATACTCTGGACGTGCAGTTCTCGACATAGACTTTTCTAAATTGTTTGTCTCCTCGTGATTGCCGTTGTGCCAACTATGATGACAATTAGAGCTACCACAATTATTTAGTGGATACGATGAATGCGAGCCAACTGCTGCTGTCCAAGGGGTTGATGAATTTTTTCCACCAGTATCTAACGGCGATTTGGAGCTAAGCAGCGGCCCAGCCGCGGATATCGGTGATGAATTTGACGCTACCTTTAGGGTTGCTGTAGTAGTTGTCGGCGTGTGTATGCGATTTTTGTGCCAAAATATACAAAAACCAATGCTCGAAATTACCAATATCACCGATATGACGCTAATTGGCATAGCAGCTCGAATCAAAAAGTTATGTGACATAAACCATGATTGAGTTCCGATTTGAAGAGGACCAAATATATCGTCCCGACTATTCGTGTCGTTGTTGTTATTAATTAAAGGAAGTAATGTTGATGTTACGGTTGTAGTCTTTGATATCGAGTGAGTCGGAAAATAAATAGGATACGTCGGAAATTGAACAGTTGTATTGATTTGTGGCGTAACAAAAGGCGTCTGCGTTGAAACATCAAGTTTCGGTGCCATCGTTGATATTATTAGTCGACTTGTTGGCAATTCTGTATTAAACCGTGTATTTTTAGTTAAGGTTAATGTAACCGGAACATTAGCAAACGTAGTTTCAGGGTCGTTATTGATGCTGTTAGGTAGAAATTTGTAAACGCTAAGGCCACTACAGGCGCTTTCAAATTGAGCACTTACGTTTACGACTTTAAATTCTGGCATCATAGCATCAGCAAACGGTTTCGAAAACGTACCGTCGTTTAGTAAAACTCGTCCAGCAACTTTTGCAATTGCTTGAGCAGGGCACACCAGATTGGATCGTGGGATTGTAACGTTAGACCATTCCACCAGTACAGTGTTTGTCCGTTTTATTTTGTCAACTGAGCGAATAGCTATAACACCTGGACTACCGTCGCTAAAATCCAATGAATCGCCGTAGAAACTTGATAACTTTTGTAGCAGTAAAACTCGTAAACCACTTATAAAGGTTTTAGCTTCGCGAGGCCTAACGATGGCCCTTCTTGTACGTCGAAAGCCCTGAGTCTGAACGCTGGCCCCCATTACGTGGTTAAACTGCTCCCCTAACGGTATGGTCGGCCGAACAATGACCGTAAACCGATCACTAACAACTTTTAAGCTAGATTGCTCAAAATCTAAAAGATATGATGCACTTAGCTCGAAACGATACCTACCACGCTGTTGGCAGACGCCTACAAGGGTTACATGGCCAATCGGCTTGTGGACCAAAAATAACCATTCGGATGGTCGTAAACGTGAATGACCATGATTTTGATGGTTACGGAATGTTAAAGAAGTACCGGGTACTGCTCCGGAAAACGGTATTTCAGCTAACGATAATCGTAGTTGGTCGAGTGAAACATTAAATGTTTTCGGGTGTATTCGGTGAGAACAAAGCATTCCAACTGAGCAACGAAAATTTCTTAACGGCAAATCAATACGAAGCTTGAATAGTGACGACGATGTTGATATGCCCGATTTGATCGATTGTAGTGATTGACCACGGCTGTTCGAAGTTGATTTATGTTTGTTAGTTTTAGAAATAACGGTATTGTTAATCACATCTCGAGTGGTTTGGCTACTAAGGCTAGCATCAGGTTTTAAATGCGGATAGTTTTCTTTTGACTTGGGTGAAATCAGTTGTGGCATTGACTTGTTCACATCATTGCGATTCCTGAATGAATCCGGTTTTCTTGACTGAAATCCAACAAGGGTTATGGTTGATGTAGATGGTTGTGCTGCGCTATAGGGTTGCAGATAATTCGAGTTCGGATATTTTGCTTCTGTCTTATGCGAGATCAGTGGCGTCGTCCGTACGATCGTACCATCAGAATTGTGGAATGGATCTGGTTTGCCTCGTCGAAAATCAACAAATGGCGTTGCGCTAGATGGTTGTGCTGCTGTAGGTTGCACATGACCACTAGCTATATTAACGGTGTAAGGCATGGCTGGGTGTAAATTATTTCGTTCAGGTAATAATACGTCTATTGTTGGTGTTGGGGTAGCTTTGTAACGACGTACACGCCGAGAGCGAGCTGTTGCTGTTAGCGGAGCCTTTGAAAATGTGAATAATCTCATGCCGTGACCTATGGTTTTCTCTAACGTTGGAATCATGTCTTCAAACTGAAACAAAAAAACACCGTGTTAGGTTACAGATAGTGCCGAGGCGAACCACAGTAAATGTACATTTTCAATATAACTTTGAAATAAAAAGCTGTTTATAATTCTTGGCAAACATAAAAATGGAGCAACAGTTTGAACGTATGTAATTTAGGCCATTTTATAATTACAATGTATAGGTCTTCCTCTAGAGTCAAAACTAGATGATGTGCTAAGATCGTTGAGTTAGTATCATTACTATAATTTTAAATTTTATAATTAGCGTTATATTTATATCGCTTTACCCAATCGCACATAAAAACGGGAAGAAGTGCTCTACCGTCCACATGGGCTGGCTAATGGCATATTAGGCTTTTAATATTTTCGAAATTTTTGTTCCACATTTTCTTGGAACTATACCTAATTCTGTAGAAAAGCGTCGAGATTTGCTGTGCGGTAAATTAGACAATATTATCCGGCAAAGGTGCAAACCGAGGTTTTGGAACCTTGTTGAGGAGCAGAATCTGATATCGCAGAAAATTAACTCGCTTGTCTTAAATCGTTCACGGGTATCAACATTTGTGAAAAATGAGATAGCAGCTATTATATGGTCTATATTTTAGTTTCTCTAAGAATGAGTCGGGTTCTGTCCGGGTCTATAATTGAAAGAAGGTAAACTTTTTCGAAATAAAAATATAAAAATGGTACCAGTGACGTATGAGTATGGGTCACGGTTATCGTTTAAACATTAGAATCAAAAGGCGAGAGGAAAAACACCTGATATGACGCTTTTGCTAGCTGCCCAAATTTGACACTAATCTATATGATGTATCACAGACTATTTTACGACAAGGATTAAAGACTCACGAAGTCAAGAAACTTTCACTATCATTAAAGCTCAACCTCGTTCATCCGTGGACGAAGTGCTGTCCCTACAGCGTTGAACCGTACATCGACCAAGGTCCGAAGTCGAAAAGTAGGTGGGCGTAATGGGGTGCTCGCGGAGGGGGCATTCGGCCTCCCAGAAGGGCTAAGCTGGTCGGCGGTAGGGCCGACGTCGCCGGGCCTGGGGGAGGCCTTGCGCCTCCCAGAAGGGGGTAATCTGATTGACAGAGGCGAGGTCGTCAGGTAACGTTGTATGCGGTGCCCGAGGCATCATTATGGGATTACCCACTACTCTCCACCCTACGAGAATGTCTGGTTTTACCATATTTTGTCGTCTGTGGTCAATCTCGTCCATCCTGTGGTAATTGGATGAGTGATATCATCCCATTATTGTGTTTCGTTGCTGCTATTGATATTTTACCTGTGTTTTGCAATCGCTATTTCCTTGCCTACCAATATTAGCTAATCACATTTATCTAAATACCTTTGTCATTGGGACGGTATCTACTATTTTGTAATTTTAATAAATAAAATTAAGATAACGCACAAATTAATTCTGTTAAACTAGAAATTAAACTTTGATATTCCCTACTGATGCCGCGTTCACGCTATAATATCAGAGAACTGGGACTACTGCTACCTAGCTACCCTTAAAAATATATAAAAACATGGGGGTGTCTAAGATATCCTGTTGTCGACAGTTTGCTTGACACTATGTGGGGTACACATGTTCCAAACGTTGGGGACATTATAACGTAAACTCCGCATAAGTATCATAAAAAATGCACTTCTCAGACATCCATATTTCGACTTTAAATGTCCACATATACTCGCTGCTTGGCTGTTTTCGGTACGGAACTTTGACACTGGCACTCTTTAGTCAATAATGCATTTTTCAGACTTAACCGTCGAACGTTACAAAATAAGTTACCTTATCAATGAATTTCCGAGCGTTTGCCAACAAAACATCATCATCTTCCCCGGCATTAATAGAATTAGAACAGCCATATGGTATTGCTAACATATATCCACATTTACTCGCTGTTTGCTGTTTTCTGTACGAAAACTTGACACTGGCACTCTAGTCAATAATGCATTTTTCAGACTTAACCGTCGAACGTTACAAAATAAGTTACCTTATCAATGAATTTCCGAGCGTTTGCCAACAAAACATCATCATCTTCCCCGGCATTAATAGAATTAGAACAGCCAAATGGTATTGCTAACACAACACAATCAATGCAGTCATCTTTTCGAAAACTTGCTGAATTGGTACCGGGATTAGGCACGGTGAATAATATTTGGCGATGATTTTGTGGCATTGATTGTGAGCCCAATATAGCAAGTTCGCGATTGATATAAGGTTTTTTCAGCGGTAACAACTCAGAGTTTGATTTGAAATACATTTCCGCTTTTTCCAACAGATAATAGCGTTCACTTGGTGATAGTTCGGATGTATATAAATCAACGATAAACGATACTAGTAAAGCAGTCTGTCGTGGTTCGTTGGACAACCGATGGTTTGTAGCTGTGTCCACCAATAATATTTGTTCCGTAGACGTGTGTTGACACGTAAATCTTGGATCTAATATATCAAAGAAAAAATATATTATTCATAGGTTTAAAAGATTCGTCGGTTCACGGGACGTAGATGGTTGCGGTGAGGGAGAAGGGAACGTCAGCGTGGAGGATAAGGCAGAGGAGTAAACTTTTGAAATCTTTATAAACCCATAATTTTCACTAATTTTCCCAATTTTCGAAAAAACTTTACGACATCAGCGTTACCAGAAAATTTTAGCTGGAGAAAGAGTCACTCACGCGTTGTGAATGTCGACTCAGCAAATCTATGTGTCGATTACAAGATGCGAAAATTTTTCGGATATCTACACTGGTAGGGCAACAAACAAAACTGGTGGGAGAGGCACGGATCGTTTCGACGGCTATACTTTATTCTTACACGCGCACATTCTGGCTTATCGTTCTTGAGCCAAAATCATTACTTAAGTAATATCTCTGCAGAAGAGTCTTGGATACCATAAACTCAAACTGAGAATTGAACATGTGGTCGGATTTTTAAGAAACGTCCATTAGGTTTCAATTTTTCTGTTTCAATGCATATTGAGTTTTACATAGCTACTAGGTCGGGCTTTCCTACGACACCGTAAACCAAAAAGTCATTTAACTACGTTTGTTTACTAACACCATTGTTACTTGTTCAAAGGGTTATTCGCCATGCTTGTTTAGGTCTATAGTAAATCTTGATTTCTATTTTTTTTTGATTTTGATTTCTCCTAAGCGACCACCTAGCAGTAACATGGCAAAATGCTCCGACAGACTTGTATAAACGTATATATAGCATAGTTCGGACTTATGGCAGACGTTCGGCTGTCTCAACATGAATCTTTTTCATCACGAGCCTGAATCATCCGCTTGAGGAAGTCCGGTCCTGGGCACCGATATTTATGTAAATAATACATGTTTTTTATGAAAATAAATTCAAATAAGCACTGATCACAAGCATATGCTTAATACGTAACAATTGTCTCATTCTTCTTCATCGGTATCGTAGTTTTAATTTTCACAATGCCAGTCGCTACAAAAGATTTCACGTCGGTCGCAAGACAGATTAGTCAATAAAGAACTTGATTAATTTATAAATCTCAAGTTTAAAGCTGTAAATTAATTGATTGTGTAAGGTCCAGGTGCAGTGAACGACATAAAGCTATGCTAGCAGAATTGTACTCATTGCGCTGAAACCACGGAACCCGCATATGTTACACAAGCGTAAAATGCACTTAAAGCCTTTAGTTTTATAATAAAGATTTCAAAATTAACTTCAAAATATTTAAAAAAAGATAAATTCGTCAACCTAAAAATGTCCTTCGGCAGCCATAAGTATCCTTAGGTGCTCACGTATTATTAATTTGGGCACTTTAATTAGGATCGGTTATCTTATTGACAACGTAAACAATATAAGTCACATGTACAAGTCTAGCCTGGGACTGTTCGAACAGCGTTGGGATATAATATACAGAGGCCCGGGACATTATTTAGAAGTTAAAGGGCTGCTTTAAAAGTAGGGGGCGGTGTGTGAAGAAAGCTGAGTGGTCATCGAACAGTGAGAGAGGGGTTGCCCCCACCATCCCATCCTTGTGCTGCGCTTTTTCCTGCGCCTACTTATGTATATACAAGAATCCTGACATTTATGTGGTCTTTCCTTTTGACAGCTATAATTACATCAAAAGATTATTCTATTATATTAAACCTACTTTCATTCAACCAATAATCCACTGACTTCCAATAGTTGTCGCGAACATGAATGGTAAATATGTCGTTTGCAATTTCAACGTGTGTTGAATTAAATCGATCGCCAATTGCAGTGATCATAATATAATACGAGCCAATATCGTCGTTCGTTGGAACACCAAATAAGCGGCTATTATTGGTCGGGTCGTGAACCAGCCAAGCAGGCATTTCGTCACTGGTCGCTTCACGAACCTAAAATTAAAGAATTTTTAGATGATGCGCTGAATGGCCGTTGCTTTAATACTACTTTAGTTTGACACTGCATGTATACACACCCTATGATGAAGCCTATATATTTTACATGACATAATGCTCTGTGAAAGTATTGAACGGATCTGTTTCATGTTTGTTGTAAAACCTTAACCACAGTCCACAGAGACATGCAGTTGACGGATTTCTCTTTTTGCTTGAGAGAGATTACTTACTCAGGGTGCTAATAAAACAGTGGATGCATCAAATATATATTTTATTGTGCGATGGCTGCTTATTATAGCGCTTTATTTCTTCTGCAAAGGCATGGAGTTGCCAGTTTTCTCTTGTACCTTTAAAAAGATTACTTATTCAGGGCGCTAATAAAACAGTGAGTGCATCAAAAATATATTTGATGGTGCGTTGGCTTCTTTTATAGCGCTCGATTTCTTCTAGAGAGGCATGCAGTTGCCAGTTTTCTCTTGTTCGTCGAGAGAGATTACTTATTCAGGGCGCTAATAAAACAGTGAGTGCATCAAAAATATATTTGACGGTGCATTGGCTGCTTATTATAGCGCTTGATTTTTTCTACAGAGGCATGCAGTTGCCAGTTTTCTATTGTTCGTCGAGAGAGATTACTTATTCAGGGCGCTAATAAAACAGTGAGTGCATCAAAAATATGTTTGATGGTGCGTTGGCTGCCTATTATAGTGGCTGATTTTGGCATTAGGTATCGCTGAGCTTGATTTAAAAGACTTACTTATACGATACTTAAATGCATATCAAGTTACACAACTGCTTACAAGCATTCTCGTATATATGTTAATCCCAAATTGAGACTTTTCGCTTTAATGTATATACATACTTCGGCTACAATTGGGACACGAGAGGGCTCGGACCCCCTGTTCCCGCTCGATCCCTCCTGCTTCAATGGAGAAGAAGTGACATATTCATTTGCTATTTATATATGACAAATTTTTAACCTTGATCACTTAAAATTTCTGCAGTATTCTTGCCTAGTTGCTCTGACTGCGGGTCTGAATGGCTCTGAATATAGAGTGCACTATTTTAGTGAGAAAATGTCTTAACGTTCAATACGTTGATAAAATTTATTTTCTACAACAAGCCGATTAGTCTGAAAATTTTCACATGACTGCAATAACAATTTTGGGGTAGTTTTTTGTCTTGAAACTGTATAATAACCTTATTATTGTCGACTAATAATGAAGACGGGATTATAGCATTTTAATACTGCGTAGCGACTTTACATTGGAGCCAAATCCACATAGCCAGTTTAATGTTATTGTCTGCAATAATTAAACTTGTATATTTCATCAATATTTGATGTTTTACCCTTCTTATTGACATATACGAGTAGAGCAGTTCCTGGACAGATATTAGAGCATACAGGCTGACTCTCCGAGGTCTCGACGGTGGGGTAGCCTGGGCCTGCTGGGGGAGGTCGTCTCAGGGAGGGGGCGGGGCGGGGTGTAAAGGCGCGGGGGGAGGTCGTCAGGAGGAGAGGGTGATGACAAAAGGATTACGACCTCCCCGTCGCACTCTCATTTTTGCCAATTTTACGACAATTTCTGCTACCTTTCTGCAATTTTTTGCATGTTGTTGCAAAAAATTTCGCCAGAGCCTTCGGCGAGCAGGCGGGGGGGGGGGGGGCGCAGAGCCGCAGCAGTTAGGGTAGTATACTCAGGGCGGGGCGTATACCAAAGCCACAGGAGAAGGTGGACTATGTGGCCTCAGGGGTAGGCCCCTGTACCCTTGTTTTGTCATGTATGCATCAAAGATACAGTTAACAAGACTAAGCGCACATGCGTTGTATTTTATAGCTTGAACTGTCTCGTACCTATTAAGTTGCATACGGCTGTAGGCTGCATTTGGTATATAATCTGCGCAAGAAGTAACGTCGCACACTTTCAACCGCATCGATGCCTGTCACATAACATGGTGACTAGACTTGGGATAAGGTCTATAAAATTGGTCTTACGTATGATATATAGGCATGCAACAGAACGTCCTACGTTGTTCGTTAAAAAGCACCTAAAGAGAATATTTATGACATGGTAAGTTTTTTTACAAATCAAGCTACAGCTCATGCTCTCCTATATTACCAATGATACTACATTCCACTGAGTCATTGTCAGAATTTGAGAAATGACGTCCTGGTTGGACTTCCAAAATATTTACTCGGGCATTACTAAGTAGCAAGTCAAGCGTTGTTTTTCTTCGAGCAGGAAATTGTACTAAACCGCTCTAAACTACACTGAATAATGTTTGAAAAGAGCGCTGATAATCAACTGATAACGCTAAGATGCAGTTGCTCCAATCTATATGCGGGAATTTAAAATCCCACAGAATGGTAAACACGGAAAGACATATTTGTTACATTAGTTACATACTGGCATAGAAGTGCATTGTACTGCTCTGCAGATTTTGACGGACGCTAAACACGTACCACCATGTGCTTATATGGATCATATATATCGACAGAGAACGTTTCCAAACACGCAAAGTTAAGTGTTTCAGGCGTCCTGCTGAATTTAACATCACTGTCCACTGATCTTTAAACGCAGAGCTGTAAATTTTTTTCGATCGTCGTCGGACATCAAGCGACGAATAAATATTTTCGATGTGTCCACAATTAATTTATGGCGCGGAGATTGATCTAAAACTGATTTGGCGATGCTGGTAGATGGCAAACGCAGGTTCAACAGTCTTAATGTGCGATTTTGACCATCGACACTTGGTCTATGAAGACCCATTCTATAGACCTAAAATATCGTAGCCCATAGATCCAGCCATTTAACAATTTGTGAAGCATCTTCAAAGTCATTGTCGTTTTCGCGCGTGACACTAACATTTCTCGACAAAATGTGTGCCCACGGTTCCCACAGTTGATGTTGTCATGGCATCAGAGTTATCATCACCAGTGGCTCCAGAGTATTCAGTTGTTTTGTAAAACTGGTGAAATGCCGTGGACAGAGATGCGATTAGCAGCTCGGGTTTTGTTATTTGTTCAGCGACTGCTGCGAAACCTGATTCAGGTTTCGTTGCTACATTTCGTAGCATAAAACGGCGGCGTTGACGATCAAAATCCTGACATAACCAGCACACAACCAAAACGTGATCAATTCCAGCAATGAAATCGGCTATATCGTGATTAATAGCAACGCCGGCGAAATGGATCTATCATGCGCATAATCCAAGGTCCGAGCGGTTTTCACCGCCTCCTCCGCCAGCTGAATGGGAGTCACAGCGAGGCTCTGGGGTTGTTTATGGAGACCGAGTTGAGTTGACGGAACGCGACGGTTGACTTTTGCTTACGACTGTAAACGCGCTTTCGTTGCCGCGTTTTTTGTTGGGCGCACGGTTGTGTAACAATGTTGGCACCATTTTCAACTATATGATGATTTCATATTAATAAGAACAGTTTTATGATCTCTGATTATCTTTCTTTGTTCTTCAGCCTGAAGTAATCACCCAATAGGCAATGTGCTTCTGAATCTAATTTTGGTTAAAACCCAAATGCAAAACTGAGCCACTAGCTGCCAAGTACAGACTATAAAAGTAAAATCCGAACTTTCAGACCAATAGCTTGGATGAATAAAAAAATTGTGAGCAGCCGGTGATGGAATCGCTAAACCAAAATTACAAAAAATAACTGGTTCCAGAGAAACAGCGAATAATATTTCTATTATTATTTATCTGTTGTACAAAACGTAAATCACTCCGAATATTGGCTAATTAGTTAAATTTTTACCGATTATTATTCAAATCCATACCTTCAAATTCATACCTTTAAATTTAAGTTAGTGCATTTCATGGTGTTTCATATTTGAAGTAGCATCTATCAGGAGTTTGTAATTTAGTGACGAATATGCCTTCCGAGAAATGGGAAATTTGTAAACGTTCTGAATCAAAGAGGGTCAAATCTAGTGGTTTGCTGAATTATTATTTGCCATTCCCTAGGATAAAGCCTCTGCTCAACTGTGACTTTTGAAAAGATAAGCTTGTATAAATTTGAACCATATAGGAGCAAATTTGTAGTTAAACAATATTACAGATACATCTTTGAAGTTCAAAGTAATGAATGGCTTTTCAATGCTATTTTATGTAAATGCTGTAATGCAAAACTCAAACCCACCTGATAATGCTTCACTGTCCCCGTAAATGCGTCGCTCGGAATTACATAGCTAAACAGTCTTCCAACTCTTGCCGTCGCATCAGGTAATCCCCACAATATGCCAAGCTTTGTTATAGTGCCTTTGTCTGTTTCTGATGGCATCTGCCCTTTGAGCAAAGACGCTGTGGCGGATTGACTAGTAGCAGTCAGAACATAACTCAGAAATACGGTGACACGTAGTAAATTTGTCACCATTGTGTAAAATTATTACGATTACATTGTTGTAAGCTTCGTTAGTTAGCGTGTAAAATAATCAAAATATATCTGCAAATATAAAACTATCGAATGATTAAATAAGGTTATCCCTGTTCGCGGTCTCTAAACTGCGAATAAAGGATAGCGGAAATGTTGTACGGAAATTTTTCCTCTATTAAGTTCGTGATTATGACATAAAGAACAACCATTGTATACGCAGCTAAACTGACACCCTTCCATACGCCCACGCATAAGGACAATCATAACCCTATCGTGAACACAGTTTAGTATATTTCTTACAATATTTCTTAACGGAGAATCAGTTCCGTCCTACCCGGTAATAGCGGTTTAAGACTATAAAACGTTAATTTCAATTATCCGGGCAAACTGGTACCGTGCTCAATCATTACACATTTATAGCACGCAAGGTAAAGTTGATATTTTGAGGCTAATTTATCGGATAATAGAGAAATAATTTAAAACCTACTAAACTTTTACCTCGTCTAAAACGAATAGCAAAAAATCTCGCTAAAAATATCCACTGAAAGCTTGTGCAAGTAAAACGGACAATAATAAACCTAAATCCCAAGCTGCAGACTTGGTGTCTAGCGTGACAAAACTCCCGCTTTATAAAATAGCGTATGCATGCCGTCACAAAACCTCTGAAAAAAGCTGTAAAAAAAGCGGTCATTTCTTCATTAATCAATATTCGATTGGTATTTGACAAAATGAATGATATATACATTGAATCATTTCTAGTTTAAACCTTTCAGTTGTTGTGTAAAACCATGACTGAAATATCCTAAAATGGTAATAACTATATACTGGCGGCTGTTGTCGGTAGTTTTTTTCATATAGTTTGTTTTTCCAACTGAGGAATGTTTTTTCATAATGAAATAAAGCCTCTCGTTATGTTTTAAATATCATTTTAGCTCTGCAAAGTGCTGTGACACACACCGATTCAGCTCTATCTCATTTGTATGCCAGCGAAGTTTTCGTACAATTGTTGTTTTTAATTCCATAATTTAACTTGACTTATCTGACTTCGCTGGTTCATGCGGTTCTCAAAGCCGGTGGTGTCGATCTATTTTGTCAACGTCTTTCATTCAGCTATATTTAGGCAGCTAAATATTTTACATTCGAGGTTTTAGATTTCAGTTTATGACGATTTTTCTGTTCTTCTTAACCATGATTGCAGCATGGACAAAAACCGTGGCACAGAATGGAAAAAATAAATATTAGTAATAGTATAGCTATGCATTTTTTAATTAAAAATGTATTTTGCTATAACCCTTCTCTTCGACATATGTGACACAAGTTAGGAACTGTGGTTGCTTACAATCATGTGTGCATGTCAGATGGCCATATAAGCCAGGCACCTATGGCCGATACTAAACTTGTCTTGCTCACTTACATATTTTCTGTCTTCACTATGAAAATGGGTAGTAGAGGCGGCAATTTTGGTCCGTCGTTCGGGACCCCCGCTTGTAATCTTTTAATTGATTTAGAAGAACGGAACGGGTCGGACCCAAATATGTTTGTATGCCCTCAATAATGTATACACAAATGAAGTGGTTAAATCCGATATGTAATGATATTAACAGGTGGCAGAACATATATTTAGAAGCGACAAACTATTTGAGTTTACAACTACGAAACTCTTTATTATGGATTCCTGGATAGATAGTTAATCATACATGCTTACGCTTCGATGTCTCAGATGGGGTAGCCGAATCGCTGGGAGAATGTCGTCTGAGGATGTTGACCAAAATTTTCCAAATATCTGCCAATTTTCCCGTAGTTTTGCAATATTGCCGCGCGCCTTCGTGGTGGTCCGGAACTTCAACGTGAGGGGAGAGGGCGGGGCCCTCAAAGTGTTTTGAGGCCTCAGGGGCGGTAGCTCTGCTGAAACCATGCTTTATGGTAAGTAATGGCTCGTTTTTGAATGAAATTCAGTGCACACATTATATTTTTATATAAAAGCATTGTTGTTAACAGAGTTCACAAAACGTACTGCTTTGCAGCTGCGTTCAGTAACGTAGCATAAGGGGAACGGGGACCATAAGGGGAACGGGGACACGACAAATTTCATCACTTCGATGATTGATAAAACTGATTGCGCATTGTGTGCAATGCCGACGTTAGGATCCTTTACACCCCGACCGGGTTTTCTCACACACGTGGGGCTCTTCACAATTTTTAATATTTTTAATCACTCAATTACAGCTGATTAGGGTTTAAATTTGTTACCAAAAAGACGGACTGAAGAGATGTTTGACACGCAGAAACTCGTCTTATTTGAGTTGCTTCACCTGATGTCTTTGTGATAATATAGCGTAATTCGATCCTTCTTTTTGTTTCCGAAAACATAACTTGTGTACAAGTGCATAATCACAGACGCTCAGACAATATAGTAATGGTGCTTGTAAGCGCAAAGAGAAGGAAAAATGAATGATATAAATATAACATGTAGACAATACTTTGGGATACCCTCATATGCTAGAGCAGGTTCTGATTGTGTATGTATATACGTTGCAGTTGACAATGCTCCCACTCACAAAATTAAGTATACCTATAGTAAAGAAACTTAAGGATTGTCCCACCCTCAGGAAGCAACCGTCTTACCCAATGCTGTGTTTAGCTTTTCTCAATACCTTCATTTGTGGAGGATCTAGAGGGGGAACCGGGATACGCAGTTCGCTCGACCGAAGTGCCGTAAACTGCAAAAAATTTATAGTAATTTCTAATATTAACAGCATCGTCCTATGCCAAATACTGTATTTCCGACTTCATTTTTAGCGCAAATACACATGGGGAGGTTAATATCCATTCGAGTATACCATACTTGGAGGGCATAGGCGGGACCCGCGACGTTTGTTTGGGGAGGGGGGAGATTCCATGCCAAATACTGTATTTTCGACTGCTGTTTTTTGTGCGAATGCAAATGGGAAGTTAATATCCACTTCAGTATAGCAATCTTGGAAACTAGAGGTGGGATCTCTGATTTTTAATTTGCCCTATTCTTTTATGCCCATTCTATGAGCAAATACAGCCTAAACGAGCGATGTCCTCACCGTGCTACCGCTACGAGTACGACAAATATTATAGGAACAACGTTATTTCTATCTGAACTGTGTTGTACTGCCATGTATATCGAAGCATCGGTGCAAACCAAAGTGTATAGTGCGTTGAACAACAACAATCTTACACATATGCGCATCTAAACAATAATATCACAACATTCAGGTAAGCGTGACTTTGCCATCTAATTTTTTCAAGGCTTATCTGCTACGTAGCTCAGAATAAATACAGTTAATTTGGCCTTTGGGTATCGACACAGGGTACATTTTTATCACAATTTATACGGCGTTCAAGCTATTATGTCCCCGACGTTTGGAACCTATGTATATACATCACGCAGTGTTAGGCGCACTGTCGACAACAACGTACCTTATGCGGTGTTCACGTTATAATGTCCCCGCTGTTTGGAACTTTTGACCCCCTGTGGTCGCGACCCTACCGTATAGACAGTCAGGGTGACACCCATACTGTAAATCAAATGAGGGGGGTGGGCAACCCCTGGTATATTTTTCTGGAGTGTTGGACCCCCCCTAGCCACTTGGGGGTATTTCTAGGGGAACCGTCTGTGCGAATGCGGTTTAGTTAGTCAACTGTCTTGGAGTTTTTCCTAAATTCTCGAAATTTGTACTAGCCCATATGAATATTGCTCAAATAATTCCGAACGTAGGAAAAAGGCAAGAGGAGAGGTGTGCCTGACACTGTAGCCAAGTGCTAATACGCGTAAGGCGGTGGAAAAAATTTATTAAAAAAAGGGGGGTGTAAGAGACCCTGTTGTCAACAGTGTGTCTGACACTGTGTGGGGTACAAGGTAACGTGGGGACATAAAAAGGTGCCAACGCCACGGGGACAAAACGGAACGCCGCAAGATAGACACCGTCATGTTTTTTATAAATTTTTTCAAAGGTAGGTAGCCAGGGGTGTTGCCACTTGACGACCGTGTCAAGCACACCATGTCTTCGTACAGTTTTATTGATAACGTGCGGCATTATTTCATCAATGGTCATATGATCTAGATACAAATATCGACGATTTAATAAAAAAACAACGCAACACAGTTGATTTATAAACCGCACTAAATACAGACGGCGTCCATTATAGTTAATTCGCGCCAAATTGGTAGCTAAGGGTGTAAAGAAAAAATGTTGTAGCTAGGGGTGTGTCGTACACCATCGGAAATTGATTTACAGTATGAATGTCACCCTGACTGGCTATACAATAGGGTCGCGACTATAGGGGGCAAAAGTTCAAAACAGCGGGGACATTATAACGTGAACGCCGCATAACTCGCCAAACGGCTAACTAGTATTGCTGATGCTGAGTAACAATACTAGGACTCCTGGCTGCATCATAAATTTGTATCGCGACAAAAATTAGAAACAATCGCATAAAAGACAATTATGGCTAAGCCTCAGTATTATAGCAGATAAGGGATCAACATAAGAAACGTAAACATTTTACCTCCGTTCTACGACAGTGAACTAAATAATGCTCTGTTTATCGTACCGGTCGAGGCAACACAAGTCAATGAAAAATAATTTTCACAAGATATTGACATATAATCCGGAAATATAGAGATGTTCTGATCCGGGCTGATCCTGGGGCGGGTCACGCGGCTAAAGCACTTGACCCGTGAGACTCGTTGATCCGCAGTAAATCCTCATAATGTTGATGCGCCCTGGCATATACTCCTGTACGGTTACACTGTTTCCCGTGTTGTCGCATTATCTCCAGATCAGCCTTTGTGCACACGCACAAGCCAAACAGAAAAAGACGCACCTAAATCACAGGACATGGAGTAACATCATCGTCTAAAATTTCCTGGAAAAGAGCTCAATGCTGCGTAATGTATGTATGGATTCCATAATGCAACACTGTCCTGAAATATATGCCTTTGTTTACACGTACTTCAAAAGTATATTTTTATTTAATACGTTCAAATATATTTTTTTTCACAGCCACGCCACGTTGAATACTGTTTCAGACTAAAGGTACATTATCTCTGAGCAAATATTTGATTTTCATAATTTAATATAAAATTGCTAACGATCTTTATTCTTTGCGATAGCTACAAGCCGTCTTTAAATCAAATATTAAAGAAACATGTATTAAAAATAGTATATACTAGGATACAAAAATTCCAAGAATATTAAGTAAAACTTCGCACTGTACGAAAGAATAAAATATACTAAAATAAATGATGGTGGTTCTTTATGAATAGAATATAATTTTTGTATGAAATTTGTAGCACATAGGTCGGCCAGCGAAATAGTTTGAATATGAAATGTAAAGTTTATTAAATATTGCGATGCCACTATTAGCTTAAACCCACAGTATAATCCCCGCTTTGGTAGATGCAAAAATAACCAATGGTCTAGAAAAAATTTCGAAACACGGTAGATGTATACTACAAAAGGGTCATGGTTTTAACTGAATTCTTGTAATCGATGCCTTGTCATTTGTTTTAAATTTTCGCCTGATATATACTATAAATGAGTTTTAAGATGTGCAATGCTAACAGGCGTGACCGGAACCAATGACCTTTAGTCTTTATGCGCATTTATTTTACCCGTCATATGTGTAAAGTAATGTGTATTTCGTGTAATGTGGAACAAGGCTTTGTGTCGTCAGTGAATCGAATCTGTATCGTTTGGCTGTGAGCTCGCATTTGCCCTTATGCCATTTCGGAGCTGTTGATCGGTTACGTAATGAATCACGCAGGTGCAAATGTGCCATACATGGTAGACTGGGGTGACTCCGTATGGACCCATTATTCATGAGAGGGTTAAAGGCTAATAAATTGTCAATTCGGTGCATCTACAATTGCAATACTGCTAAGTGGTAATGGATAAGAATATCCGAAACGATTGAGCATCCGGATATTAATCTGTGAAGTAAGGACAAGGCCATACGGATAATCTAGGTGACACTCACGCCGTAACCGGTTATAAAGCCATGAGCCCTTGGGTTGATGCGATCGAAAGGACTTGTTTTTATCGATGCTGCCGTCCAATAACGTTTTGTAAGCGCTTTTTTGCCTCAATTTCAGTGGATGCGACCTTAGGCTTTCGACGTATTAGTATTTATGAATTTGCCTTTGACCAACGATTCGAACTGTATCGGATCTGGCTTTATATCTTAGCCGATAATGTTTGAAATTAAAATACCGACATGTTCGAAATTGTTCAATAAATATCCGGTTTTTCTCGCTTTCTATAGCACGTAGACCGAATATGTTCGTGTATCAAGTTCATGTCATTAAAGTAAACAAGTGATTGTTATGCAAAATCTCCTCACAACTCCATAAGCGCACAACGCGTTTCAAACTGAAATTCTGATCAGGGTTTTATGTAACCGTGATTTTCTTGGACGCTTCTGCGAAATCGTTTTGGCTGTACCAGATATAATTTCCAAAAAATCAATATTAATAAAATTGGCTTCCTGATTTGGCATTAGCTAGAAATTAAGCGAAACTCTATTTAAATAAAAATCATTAGTAAATAAGTGTTTACTGAAAGCAATGTTTGTACAACATAGCGCGAGTTGTTTAGTGATATCAAAAATTTACATATCTCGAGAGACAAATTCAAAATCTGTTGCTGTAATCATTGCTGCCCATAAATGTCTAAAACTATTAGAGGGTATTAAAACTACTCAGAATTTTACGTCACACAAAAGCGAAATGGTTAAATCTTTAGGAATGACACTATTTACACACTTTCAATGTTTTGTATTCTGTGTTTCCAGGCAGTAGTGCTCTGATTTAAGAGGATATTGTATCATTTTTGGATTACATTAAATTTGTTCAGCCGTAAAATTGAACGAAATGATTATTTTATTTTGAAAACCAACACCGGCGACATTAAAAATTCCACATTTGTAGCGACAGTATTCACTGAATCGTAAAACGATTTTTCGAAGCCTTGTCAAACTTTAGTACAACTTTTCACAGCAAAACCCATTAGGTCGAAAATTTTTTGATTCTTTGGAATTTCACGCCGATTTGATTTTTCATCTCCGCAGGATATTAAGAACTTTAAAACACAATGGAAGTTGAGAAGGAGAAAAGTTGTAAAGAAAAAGGCGGTTCTTAAATCAAATCTGACTAACATCAGTGACTTCATCGTGGCCGCAACTAATATATCACAAACCTAAAACCACTATCAAAGATGAGTTAATGGTTGTACTAGATTTGTTGTTCTGCAGACGTAGCTGAGGATGGGGTTCTGAGGGCGCGAAGAATCTAACCCTACACCAGGCTTTTTATGGGTGAAGTGTGCTTCATTGGAACCGTTCATATTCTGCTACTTTTAAAAGTTTTTATCATGCCTATCGCTGCCCTTAAAGCATGACGGAAAGCTTATTTTATGTTTTAACAAATGTTTCGTTTAAGTTTTTCACATAGTTTATACGTTCTTAACATATCTATTAATTACGCTATGTCATTGAGGTTGTCTGCATTCTCTTCAGGCATTTGAAAAACATTATCGGACATTTCACATTTCATACAAAAGGTATTTTTATTGATGGCTTTATTATAGTAGAGAGGCGTCGTGGAATTTTAAGCGAGCATTCATTATTCCTGTAGCTACAATAAGTCTCTGATTCATCGCCCCTGGCAAAATTATGGACTATACCTTGGTTACTTTTCCTTGATAATTTTTTGTTTCCCCAACAGATAGCTGTTACGAAAAATTGATGATATGTCTTCCTGAGGTTCCATTTTATTCCAGGGGCAAAATTCAGCACCACTTTTTCTGGAAACATTGTTTTGCCAAATAGGAAAGGCTGTAACTAGATCCTTCGCAGACCCTAGGTCTTCTATAATTTTGGGGTCACATGTTCAATTTGAAACCAGATATATTGTGATCAATGCTTCTGTAGTTCTGCTTGTTAATATTTGTGAACCTAAATAATACTGACTTTGGCATCTTTATATCCATCACTTGTCAATTCAACTTAATTGAATAAACAATATAACAAAAACTTCAATCACTTTTCTTGGTTCCATGTTAGTCTCATAAAAATTAATATGTATGGGTATCATTTATTTGCTTCTAACGTAAAAAAAAATCTTTCAAATGTAAAAATTCATGTGCCGCCGGGAGTTAAACATGTACTTTCCAGGACTTGTGGGATAGAAAATAGCTAATGGGTATATTTAGCGGTCGGGTAGTCAAAATGTCGATTTTTTAAAAATTTTGCTATAAAGGTAATATGAGTTAAACAAGTACTTTCAAGGACTTGTAGGATAGAAAATAGCTAATGGGCCTATTTAGCGGTCAGGTGGTCAAAATGTCGATGCTTTCAAACTTTTCCTATAAAAGTAATTTGATTTAAACATGTAATTTCAAGGACTTGTAGGTTAGAAAATAGCTAATGGGCCTATTTAGCGGTCAGGTGGTCAAAATTTCGATTTTTTCAAAATTTTCCTATAACGATAATTTGAGTTAAACATCTACTTTCAAGGAATTATAGGATGGAAAATAGCTAATGGACCTATTTAGCGGTCAGGTGGTCAAAATGGCGATTTTTTCAAACTTTTCCTATAAAAGTAATTTGATTTAAACATGTACTTTCAAGGACTTGTAGGATAGAAAATAGCTAATGGGTCTATTTTGCGGTTAGGTGGACAAAATGGCGATTTTTCCAACATTTTCCCATAAAGATAATTTGAGATGACAAACATGAGCGTAGCGTCTAAAATGGGCTAAGAGATCTAGTAGGGTATCCGTGGGTCAAAATGTTGATTTTTCTAAAATCTATATATTGTGATTCAAACCGCGAACACTTTTCAGGCATAAAATTACGTATTTTGGTGGTAACAAACTCTGAATCATCGTTTTACCCCCATCCCTTGTGTGCTTCATGTCTAGTAGTGCGTGGTTTGGCCTCAATGATCTAGCAGTAGAAGGGTTTGTGTTGGTGTATATAAATTTTTTACGACATTTCACAAAAATTATTTATATACACAGTAACGCACGTGTCTTTTAATCTATTTATTTATTGTTTCACGAAGTTAGTTACTATTTTTATTATTTCTGGAATTATTTCAAATAACCATGAGCAAAATGGTGTTCAGCTGAAATCCCAACTCTCGTGAGCAAATACATTCCTAACCGGGACGTATGTCGTCGCCGCGCGGCCCAAACTATCCTCATTTGCGGTTTACAAACAGAAAATTTTTTCATACTCTCGCTTGTAAGAAATTTCTTTATTGGAATGAAACAGACGAATTATTACTGTAACGTACAACACAGTGCGAGCCAGATAACTTTTGCATAGAAGTATCATACAATTCAGTATATTATTGTGTATGACTAAAAAAAATAACGCTAAATCGCCACTCAAGTAATGTGCACAATGTAATCTAAGTCACACATCTTTGTATCGTACCTAGTGCTTCCGCACACGATAGTTTTTAACCCTTTAACTCCTACAGTTGTTCGACAACAACTAACTACGTTTGAACTAACTAGATTCGGCACATACTGCACGATGGCATGCGTGTTGTTGTTCGCTCGTTTTTTGAGGAACCTTAAGAATTCGAGCGATAACTTTGATTTAGCTCATTGGTTAGTAAACGTCAGTTCCACCCAAGCGGTCGGGGTTCCATACCACGCGTGCCAAATAATTGTTCATCGATACTGGAAATATAAAATAATTCAGTACGTAAACGGTTAATCAAAATCTAGTATGCCACATGTTTTAGTCGCCGAAAATATGGGTAGAATTTTGAGGCAACCAAATTGAAAACGATCTTCACAAGTAGTGTGCGATTTTTCTAAAGGATGTGATAAAAAAGCGACACCCATTAACTGGTTGCGAATTTTGACATTTCATGGCTCTGAAGCGACTTCATTTATTGTCCTGGTATATGCTTCTACTGTTGGAACGATGGTACGGGTACTGCGATGCGAGAAAATGCTACTAATTTTACGGGAGGTTATTTAAATTTTAGTGTGCCGTAGCTTTTTACTGATGAAAATGACTTTTTCAGTTTTTAGTTACGGTGAAAGAAAGTAGTCCGACATTTCATGAAATAAAAAGGCCATATATAACAGTACAATGTTTGAAAAACAGTTTACACCAGCAATATGCGTACTGCTTAAGCGTATTGTATGAATTTATTATGACCATTTTCTACGCCACCGGTTGCACACCAAACAGGTACCATGACATATATAGTCTTTTAGGATTATGTTAAGTTTCGCTGTTAAGAACAGACGGGCGCAAACCGTCGGTCAAAAAATTGTTGGTCAATCGCGAGCACATGTCAAGGTTAGACGTAGTCTTAGGATTATGGGGTAGCCTTATACTTACAGCGACAAAAAACTTTATACTATTCTTCCAAGGGAAAAACTGCACATTATGCGCTGGGGAGGGTCAACATTGTTCATATGACAAATCGCTACAGTAATATTCAAATTAGACGAAAGATCTTGCATTACATAGACAACTTTCGGTGCATAATATATAATCTCTTTCTATCTTGATATTTCGTAGACCCGGACGGCATTGAGTCAAAACTTCACCGCGCGAATGCTCAGACAGAAACTAATGTTCGAACAAGTGTCTCAGACATTGAAATATTCACGATTTGACAGTTCGAAAAGACAACATGAACCTAATAAAATCATGCTCAATGTATGCTACCGATCAAATAATTCCCGACCTATATATGTCAAACAAATGAAAATTTTAATTAAATGTCTGTTTATAAACAATTATATCTAGGATAGTGTCTCAGGTTTGCCAAAACAATATTTATAATTTCCAATTTCCACCTTTCTCAAATCGTTGCGGTTCCACCGGGAATAGTAACTGAATATAGTACTAACGAGATCAGAACAGTTAGTTTGTATTTGAAATGAAATGAAATCTCTTCGTAGTAGGTCTTGATATTTATTTTACAACCCTTGCGCGCCCGAACACTGCGCGTCACTGGACCCTCCAAAAATAAACATGGTAATCAGAATCCGCTGTTATTGTTACAGATGTATTCGAAACCAGATTTAAGAAAACAGCATTGCTATTACGGTTTCGATTTGGGATGAGATTTTGCCCAAATATTAAGTAACACGCATTTGCATGCACTGGAAACGCGTATAGCACGGCTTTTGCATGGCGTGCCCCGCTGATTAACGGGTATTGAACAATTTGTGCTTTCTCATGCATGCGATGCCCAT
Source organism: Trileptium ribeirensis (assembly GCA_030248225.1). NCBI lineage: Eukaryota > Metazoa > Nematoda > Enoplea > Enoplida > Thoracostomopsidae > Trileptium > Trileptium ribeirensis. Next base: position 12,788 of record JASANE010003309.1, on the reverse strand, counting down.
TTTCGTTTGTTTAATATCGGAAAATCGCATGTATCGGTATGATTAAAGTGTTTATATATATATATATTGCACTGTGGTTAATACAATTTCGATTTTGAACTGAGTAACCATGTAAAGCACCGCAGTGGAAACATAATTGGCATAATAATACACATGGGCGAGGTCCGAAATCCCAGGGGTGATAGTGGGTGCGACGGGGGATGTCGTCGGCGCCAGGAGGGATCAGGTCGTCAAGAAGGCGGTATATTTTTGAAATTTTGGGGAACTCAAATTCTCACAATTTTTTGGCATTCATTTTACCTATTTCCCACTCACGTTTGCCAATTTTCCGCTAATATTTCCCCATTTCGCCCTATTTTGCTCATCTTTACTTGTGGTTGCCAAAATTAGGCTCAGGGGGACCAGACTACCTCCCTCGCCGGAGAGACTATGGGTCCGCGGTTTAGAGGGATACTCCCCTGTCCCACCCTATGGACATGTATGCATAATAGCTAAATATCATAAAAAATTTACGAAACAAATTTTGACAATTTAAGTTTACCAGCATCACAATTGAGTGATGATTAAATTTTCACACATTTGTATTCATGGTGGAATTAATACACATGTGACAGTTGCTCTAAGATTTTATACATCATATATATGAAGAAACACTACCATTATATATTCCTTACAATACTATAAAGAAACCTGAGCAGACTCCTTACTGTGTTTGTTTCTAACAGTAGCAATATTTATATTGTGATGTTAAAAGATGTCGTTCGTGTTAATCGAAGGAAGCCTCTTCTGAACAGGAGGAAGCCCTTCGTTGGCCGAGATGTTTGGTTTCAAAAAACTTGTAAATTATCGAAAAGAAAACAAAATTACTCCAAATCCTACATTAAAGCAACAAAATGGCTAGCAATAAGTAATTATGTCACATTGATAATATAGGATTTTCTGTTCTTCTGTTATTAATAGTTAAACTATGTTATGAAAACAAATTCGCAAATCTGTTTATGAAATTTTTCAGAATATTGTAGTTCTCTTTTTAAAAAATTATAGAACAAAAATTGTGTTAAATTTAATTTTCAATGTAATAAAAATAAAATATTTTATAGACGTTGTGTTTATCTTTTATTTACTAGATAGCAACTATTTATTAATTGCTCTAGTGTTGTACGACTTTTCAGTAAGCTGAAAAATTCCTGTATCAGTCTTTGTGATCGTTAGGTGGTTTGACAATACTATAAAGACGCATGGAATAGTATAGTAGAATTGGGAAATTTTACGGCCCACAACTTGTGTACGGAGCAAGGCGGGGAAGTTTTGGACGCTGCGGAGGTAAAACATGAGACCAGCGGAAGCTCATTAAAGCAGAGTAACATTAAGTAATCCGAAACACAATTAGCGCCATGGAATGCGTTCTCGTAGCATGGTGCGCAAACATTTTTAACTGTATTCTTCGTATTTTCACAACGCTTTTCTGTATCGGCAATACATTAATTAAACATCATGGTCACCCACAGTTTTAATTGTAATTATCAGATGTGCACAATGATCCTGAATCTTAACACGAATGAAACTTGACAATTCTTGTTCGGAAATAATGACACCAAAATTTTTGCATGATCGTACAATAATTATATCCAAGACGGACAGAAAGTGTTATCGCTATTGTTACATCTATGAATAAGGTTGTTAATTTTATAATAATCAAAATAATTTGTAATAATCCAAATTGTAAAGATTGCCTGACGTACAACATGTACACTGTACACAAATAATTTTACATAGCCATGTGTCCGAATTGGCTAACCTTACGTTCAGCATTGCATGATATCTATTCTTGTATGGCATTGTTTTCAAATTTACTACGTCCAAACTGGTCTCAGCCGTGCACTGTGTTGCTTTGTGTCATTTGGGTTTTCACTTTGATTGAAAACGGCAAACGCACATTTATTTTAGAGACCGTGTCACCCTCAGAGGCCGGACGTTTTATGTAGTTAACGATGGGTTTCGTGAGTGGTAGCCCTCCCTCAACTAAGTGTTAGGTTTAGTATAAAGGTCAAACAATTGCCTTGACTTAGGCTACTAAAGCTCACGCTAAGGCTTTGTATATCAGAACGGCATAATATACATTTAACTTACACCCCTAAACTATATATTTCAGTGTTTTAGCTTCTTTCGACTCAGCTTATCATAGATGATTAGAAAATAACCATTTTAACCAATACTACTGATAATTGATAAGGACCTTTTCGTTACAAACAGGGATTTTTACCTTTTTTAACATTTTGCTCATATATTATAATAAATTTAGAATGAACTGCACCTAAATTAAATAACTATTTATTACATTTTTAAACTCTCTACTCACCGGACTCAAATTTTATCTAATACATGTCATATAAAGGTGTAAACTACACCTTAGCCAAGGTCGACCCCAGTCCAGAAGCAATAGGCTCAAATTCGCCACTAAAGGCAAGGCACATGACATTATTTGCTCAAACGATCAATACAATTCCCAATACAGTAAAATTACCAACATTTCCGACATATATAGGTAATCAAGTGAAACTATAGTATCGACCGAACGCAATTCGATCTGTCCACAAAGTTATGGCAGCTCTGAAAGCGAAATTTACAGGAAACACAACTTTATGAAGCCAAAGTTTAGAGCTACTTACATAGAGCCGAAGTCTACCATTTTACATTTCAAAGTCAGAATTTATCACTGTGAGGCCGGTAGTACGCGATGGCGCGAAGGCTACATTCTGACACTGAATATTTAACCAAATGCTATGGTTGGGGCCCATTATTGACCTAAGGTCAGGTTACACGTAGGCAAACCGAGCGAGAAGAAAAGCTGTTTTAGACGGTGTCATAACTGACCAATACCAATATCATAACGAAGATCACTACGAATAGATATCACGAATATTAATGGAACTTGTTTAATGGTTAACTAGTGAGTTTCAGTACAAGCAAATGGTACGCATGGTACAAGACAAACATTATCAAGGGTTCTTCATGCACTCTTAATATTATCATACAATGTTCACAAGAACACAATTTTTAGTGAATATCATCAAATACATTATTATCACCATTGATATTACTCTAGGTAATAGCAACAATTACTATTCCTCTACTGCAGCGTGTCCTGAACAATCTAAACAGCAGCAGCAGCAATCGTTGTGATATTTATGGGTTTAACAAATTACAAAACGCATGGAACAGGATATAAACTTTGTTCCAAACTGTCTTTCCAGAATTTTAACGGTTTTAGGAGCTTTGTCCACCAAATTTAGGTAGTTATTTTCCTATGTTTTCATTGGTATAGTTTGCGGTTCTTAGTTACGATTCATGCTTTATAATCTTTTTAGTTTAGTAGAATATATGTAGCATTTCAAATTACGTTGAAGACTGTGTGCAGCGGTTCAAGCGAGTTCCTAAGTGAAATTCGGAACACCTTGACCAAAGCCGGACCAAGTGGTCCACCGTCTTACCAATTCATAGTTTAGGTGGTCAAATCCGGACTTGTTGCCTTTTTTTGTATTTTTGTTTCAGCAAATAAATGGTGATACTAACGTATAATAGCATTATCAGAATAACATAGTATTGAATTAAGACCATGCTACCTCGATGTTTTTACATACGTGAATTAATAAGCGTTAATGTTAAAGATGATTATATAGATGTTATAGTTAATGAATATAGATTTATATGCCAAAGCTGAGTCTATGTAGATTTAGAAATTTATTAATCAGTGCAATCAAGTGTTCATGATGATCCCTTAAAAAGAGAGTGAAAGTCATGCCAGACAGACTACGTTATATGCCTTGCGGCATAACGCGGTCCATTTTTCCTTTGGTCACCACTTTTAGGGGGAATGTTTTTACACCTTTGGCCTACTTTTCTTACTTTTGTTTTGCCCCGCAGCCCCAACTTTTGTTTCAACGCCGAACCAAAAAATAAAAAAATATTTTCTTCGTTCAGCTTCGGAACAAAAGTTCGCCGGACATAACAAAAATTAGAATGTTACCACAAAAGTTGCGGAACGCGAGGGATGGGGACAGGAGGAAAGTTGGGGGAGGGGAACAGGGCAAAAGTGAGAACCTTGCCCCTACAAATGGGACAACCAAAAGAGAAATGGACCGCGTCATCCCACAACATATATGTGGCATGAGTGTCATGCTCTTCTTCAAGGGTCAATCATGAGCTCTTTGTGCAATTCTAGCAACTTAGGTCACAAAACAACGGCATTTAAGTTGAGCATATGAACCCCAAATTGCTATACTTCAAAAGCATTAAACTACTGGGACACGTAACACTGCATTACAATTAACATGCTGCCACTTTTTTGTTTCAACTGAAGCGATTTACCGGTATATTGTATCAAAAAATGAAAGTTGTCAGCAGAAATTAAAACGAGCGGAGTGCAAACATTTGCGAGGCAGCAAGAACCGAAGGCCTAAACCAGGAGTAATCTTAAATGCCATCCCACATCCCTTAAGTATAATGCTTAATGCATGAGTAAACTTAAGCTGCGCCCCTTACCATCCTCTTTTGACAAAAGCGATTGCCATTCAGTTGTACACTGAACACAAATTTCATTTTTGCGTTAAAGAACAGAAATTAGTCCGTTTCATATTCCACACATTATAATTTGGAAATGTTCGCGAACACACTGGTGTTAAAGTACAGGGACCGAATTGCATTCGCTAATGGCGTTATGGAACAGAAAAATGTCGAAATTGGATACGGCTGTTGAAATTCGAGTTTTGTTCGCTAACAACGTTTTGTACATGGTGTCAAAAGAGGATGGTTGGGGGCGCATCTTAAGTTTACTCTTGCATAAAATAAACAATGTAAAACACAGACGCCTTAGTCAATCTCATCTCATGCACTGAACGTAGCATTTTATAAGTTTAGTAAAACAATTCAAAAAAAATTTGGAAATCCAATGGTCCCAGCGAAGCATCTAGTTACTGTACTGATATGCTATTTTAAATAGTGACTGAAATAAAGTTAAACACTACCTGAGATAAAAAAACTTATTAGTATGAACACAAATTCTATAGCATTTACTAAATATTTCATTTTGAACCAAGTACAGCTAATACGGAAAGTTTCATCCAAAACTACTGCGGATTCATTCATGGAAACGTAGAGGTGTATAAGTATGAACACAAATTCTATAGCATTTACTAAACATTTCATATTGAACCAAGTACAGCTAACAAGTTTCATCCAAAACTACTGCGGATTCATTCATGGAAACGTAGAGGTGTATAAGTATGAACACAAATTCTATAGCATTTACTAAACATTTCATATTGAACCAAGTACAGCTAATACGGAAAGTTTCATTCAAAACTACTGCGGATTCATTCATGGAAACGTAGAGGCGTATAAGTATGACCACAAATTCTATAGCATTTACTAAACATTTCATATTGAACCAAGTACAGCTAATACGGAAGGTTTCATCCAAAACTACTGCGGATTCACTCATGGAAACGTAGAGGTGTATAAGTATGAACACAAATTCTATAGCATTTACTAAACATTTCATATTGAACCACGTACAGCTAATACGGAAAGTTTCATCCAAAACTACTGCGGATTCATTCATGGAAACGTAGAGGTGTAAAGTAGCGGTTTTGTGTTTCCTGAGTAAAGCAGTGACTTTAGCTCTAAACAAATAACGTTAGTCGAATAACGAAAGAGTATGTGCGTCGTAGAACACAATTCCTTGCTTTCAATGGCTATGTTTTTTATTTGTTATAGTATATATACAATAACTGATACTTAAGAGCACTTCTAGAAAGTAAGGTACTATCGATTGGTCGATTTTTGCAGTCTGTGCAATTTAAATTACAAGTTCAGCTTATTTTTAACAGTGTTTTGCTCTGGAAAATTATGTTAAAGATTATGGAATTTTTTAAATAGGTATGTATAATTTTCCCAACATATATTTTTCCGATAAAAAGCGAATTTTTAAATTTGATTTTTACACACTGTAACTTGTATGTAAAATTTTAGAAATATGACACATGAAACCTTAATAATTGTCGTTCCCTTTTAGAAAAATGAAAATAGCGTTCGAACACAGTTTACCTATGTGTATGCAATATATCATTTGCCAAATTTAGCGCATGTATTGTTGCATTGCTTATATTTTGAAAAATATGAAAACATTTTATAAAAAAAGTTAAATTAATAAACAAATTATTAAATTATTTAGCGTATTCTGATGGGTCAACATCAAATTTGGATATTTATCCAATATTTAAAGACCAAATATTAACTTACAGCAATCCAGAAACATTACTATAAAAGAAAATAATGTTTATAATTGGATGATGATGAAAATCACCGCAGTATAAACGACAAATATGAGTCTTAATCACTATCAAAACAATTATCGAGTTTTCCATGGCGGTAAATTATTTTTATGCAAAATCGGATGACCCAAAAATATTTGCATGTTTACAACAGCTTTATGGTCGTGATATTTATCACCAAAATTCTATATAAAGCACTGGGAACGGTTTAATTTGAACTTCAAAGAAAGTATTTTCAAAAACTACTTCGACTATTATAATTTTGCCAACGTAATTTTTAACCGTTAACATTACAGTTAGCTAAAATCAAAATTCGTAAAGAGCAAAATTTCATTTATTATTATCTCACAACTTTGACGCTCAATGAGATTCGGGGTTTCTCGCTCTCGCAATTGTCCTTCAAATACTGATTCTTAAACTGTGCTACGCTAAACCAAGGCGACCGCTGCTTATTTTAGTAATTGTCAATGCATGTTGTGATGAGCTTGTCATTATCGTAGCCCTCTGCAAAGAATCTCGCTCTCTCAAATACAGTTTCCAGTAAAACTCGGATAATTTACCTCGAAGCTATAGAGGATAATTCATTGCAATTGAGGTTTAAAATGCCGTTCCACCAATAATATAGACATATACAGTGCATATTCAACAACATACACAGCTTTCTTATACTTCATAAAGATTTCTAACTGGGTCAAACGCACAAAAAGAGATGGCATTTGACTAACTTATATTCCCGAATTGACTTTCTTATAACTTCTTTCAAAGTCCTAGAAACGCAATAGTACAACTGCGACAAATTTAGAATATCGTTCCTATCATTTTCCCTATGATTTGAAATCATAGGACTCTTTCTTTGTTTCATTTTCCAATGATATAAATTATGCGAAATTATAAAACATATCAATCACAATGTTCAATACAAATTAAGACTTTACAAGCATTTTTCATTATGGGGGACTGTAGCTCGTAGCGTACCGTTGCATCTAAATAAATACTAAGCGACTTCCAACTGCCGCCGATTCCTTGAAAATAATTGAATTAATTTTTATAACGTAAATTACGTAAAACTGTAGTTTCTCGAAAAGATGAGAATCAAAACGTGGACCAATAAATTGTTATGCCTATTAAATGGAACTTGATAACATCCAAAGAATTAGAAATTTAGGCCTACAAAATGGGTTGTTCGATGTCCGCTTGGCAGCAAGGGACATAGAAGCAAAGGTTTTTAATTCCCTATATGTGAAAACGACATGTGATTCTGGACAGGAGTTTTGCGGCCTTTGGGGAGCTAAGTGTCAAAGAGAACCGTGGAAAAACACATGCACACAAAATACAATAGATGAAAAAGGCACCCTTCTCCTACCCTACTGTGATTCTGCTCAAATTGTAAAATACATACATCCAAATTAATTAGGTATATATTCAAACAAACAAACAAACAGTTTATTACCGGTCAAGCCAGCCTTATTACACAGAACTTATTACACAGAACGTCCATACTCACACTGTCCATGTGGGATATAGACCAGATGAAAGATCCTGTTATGCAAAAATAACAGACTGACATGTGGTAAATAAACAGATAAGGTCAGAAAGTGCATAGAGCCACTTACAACTCATCACAATTTGAAACGATAATGGTTATAACACTAACTATCCAGTGCACGTAGAGATGCATGTGCCATTTGCGAATGATATAAAAGTACGATTTTTGAAACGAAATTAGTTGAAAGTCTCCGTTTAGGTCCAACATGCACCTTACTATGCACTAAAAAGTTACACAAAAATAGATAACCGCGTGTTGTATTGATAGACGGAATATTATGGAGCAAGAGTATGTTTTACAGCAGTAATTAATAGAATAAACTTAAAAACGCTAGTCAGCTAACAAGCGCTATAAGCTACTTAAATTTTACAGTTGTAAACACGTAGTGAATGCTTTAAAGGTAGAGTTACAGCGGATGTCCACTAAAATCGAACAAACAAGAATTTCTGCATTGAGTCGACGATGTCTGAGTTAAATGTAATAATTTTCTATTCTTATTGTTTACACATTATGTTTATTTTATTAATAATATGTATTTTGATATTAGCATAAGCATCTCTCGCATAGCTTGTTATATATATTGCATATGTACTACCAATATATCTATCTATATGTGCATGTAGATAGATGATATACAGGAAAAATTCAATGCAACTATCAGTTTTAAACGCAGAGGTACTACCATTCACCGTAGTCTCAGATTATCTCTGTCCTCTGTCCACTATAATGCTAGACACAACCAAAAGTATATATGTTCGCTCACTCATACAGAAAGAAATTTATACAGAAAGCTTATACAAACTGTTTTAATTTACATTGTTCAAAATGGAGTATGTCTGAATCAATATATATCTATTTATTTATATATTGCGTAGCAATATATACATATATATTGTGTATATATACATATATATATGCATATTATTGTAATAACACGCAACCATACCTAAACCAAATGCATTATGGACACAGATGCAGCAGGAGCGGAGCCACAGTCAAGCATTGGGAAGGTGTCGCCCTGTTTACAGCTGATAAACAATGTTTACTTGCGATTGCTATATTGGTTTATGGGATTGACCCCGTGGGTGATGCGACCCCCCTTCTTCCCACCGGCTAAAATTTTCTGATGGCGCCCCTTATACACACACTTCCATAGGTTCCGTGGCAATATATATTGGTACTAAAGTTGATGGAGATTAGGATTTTATTGGACGAAACCGCAATAATTAAAATGTGACCTCATCCGACGTGTCCTAAGTGGTAGAAGAAGATAAGTTGTGCTAAATTAAATGTGGAAATGGTTGATCCAATTGGGAAATAGACTTCATACAGAAATGACCAACAACTATTGTATGTTATAAAAATGCTGTTTGTTTCCTATGAATTCACCAAGAATCCTTTTTTTGAAAAAAATCCAATTATTTTTTATTATTTTTTGTTTATTATATTATGTTATTTTTATTTTATTATTATTTTTCCTATTAATGTTTCATTTCTTCATGTGAATTAGTAGACCGGGATGGCGACCTGTAGTTCCTGAAGGGAAGACGTCTCTACGATCGGCACCGACGACTACGGGTTGATGATGATGATGAGTAGACCGGCAGCTATGAATCTGAAAGGACATAAAGTTGTTTCTAAAAAAACTTTACGACCATTTTATGGGTAACGGGTAATATAAATATCGGGGAAATTTGTTTGAAAATTCTTGTTCGATGTTATAAAAAGGATACAAACAGTATAGCCATGGGTTTGGTTAGTTGGCGCAAATCTATCCGATAATTTGTGGATGGGGTCTGATCAGTATATTTTGCGCTTAATGAGATTATGTGAAAAAGTGGAGGGGGATCGAGTAAACCAATTATAGAAATGCACCATCAAAACTGGGGGATCCGGGCCCCCAGTCCACCAGGATATGCCAGTGATTAGTCGTGAATGAATTTCAGTACAGAAGATCGTCCAAAGAAAAATCATCTTCTGGAGACTCTCCAAGTTCCATTTGTAAGATGAACCCACAGACAGCAGGTGTGGTGCACCCTTTACAAAAATCTAAATACTAACAAGGCATTAGTAGAGATGAGTAACGTTAAAATTACTTAGAAATACTTGTTGACCCTCTTCTCAGGAGCTTCGAACATGGATGTATTAATTGTGGGGTAAAGTTTATCAATAAGTGGGAGCGATTATTTCTGGTGTTATATATTGCTGACGCCTCACTATATGACGACTATACACTCAAAAAGATTGTAAAATACTTAAATATATTCCATAATTCTAAGCTTGATTATGTAAAATTCCAGCTGAGCTAATAAAAAAATTGCTACTTTTAAAGTATTACTATACTAAAATGTCTTTTGCTAAATTGTTCTTTTGGTGTATGAATTAACCAAATATATGGAATGTGTCGTTGCAGTCCTGCGAAGAAATAAGGTAAACATGAAAAATAATAAAACAAAACTAAAAACATTAGAAACTAAAACATAGCGATACGAACGAACTTAAGAAACACATAATGTCGAAAAACATCAAATCTAATTCTAATATTTCCTACTTCAAATTTGAAGACAAATATTTTTTAATAAAAAGTTTTACCGAATGCCGATAACGTAACAGGAAGTATTTAGTTCAACATACCGGTATAAAAACACATTATGCACTATGATGATATGTTCACGATAAACACCCGATGTTGGCTCTTGGATCACAGTTTTGCAAGCCGCTTGCATATTGTAGTCTAATCTACATTGTTAAAAATTCAATTTCTCTATGACACATCAATTTAATTCCTTTTTCCCATTGAATGCGCATTAGCATCAGCGCGCATAGCAAAATCTTGTATGGAAAAATGATTTCTTTCTGGTTTTGGCTAATCGAAAATTGGTAAAATAAAATCCAAGTGCGAGAAATTATATATATCTTGTATTCAAACAGAATTTTGTTGATTTGAATTCGCAAAAATCTCGGTTTCGTAATGCCTATCACTTTTTTGTTCACTCAGTGTTCGCTCATCAATTTAATACAATACTGAATTTACAAACAAATCGATCCTATAGTTTAGCTCTTGACAATCGCGACCTAATTCTGCTTAATTCAAATTTGACAAATCCTATATCTCGAGATTTTGGAATATTTTTTAATTTTCGCGAACGTGAAATGGTTTCATTGCATTCGCAGAGCGGTGTGTTCAGTTTTGCGCTAAATTTAAATTGATTAAAGAGAGAACCGCCACAATTTCTGTGCGAGATAGATAAGTATGATTGGTGAACCTACCTTAAGTTCACTCGAGCATAACTTGATTGACACGTATTAGCCGAAATTTTATGTTACGTATCTTCCGTCCAATGAATAATTTTATTTTGATTGACCTAATCAAAGATAAGTATGATTGGTGGACAGACTTTAAGTTCACTCGTGCATAACTTCATTGTGAAACAGTCACAAAAGTTTGGCTTTTATGCTAAATCTTAGACAGCTTCGACGAACCTACCATGTATATTCAATTACATCAGTGCAATCTTTATATGCCATTTATAGTATTAACTGAAGAGTAGCAGGTTGTTTTTAAATATTAAAAATCAGTATAAAAAGTTATAAAAAATATTAGACAAGGAATGCCAGATCTAAATTAATGCTTAATATGAAAGAATTTTAAAAGTTTTTTTGTGCCAAGTTAGACAGTATCGACACAGAAACTCGCTTAAATTGTTACATGCCATCAGTAGCTGAATAGCAGCAGTTTGATTTCATCAAATCCAAACTGATAATATAGAATTATAAATTGCCTTTAATTAAAAATTCACCAAGATACTACCACCAATATATCCTGAAGCTTGGGGAATTTTGCGTAGGTAGGATATGGCAATCAGGAAGTGATAATATCGTTTAACCTACGGTTAGGCTCAAAAATTTGGTTACACATGTTGGGGATAAAATAACAGACATGTCTGAATACAATGCAATAACAATATATCGTATTGCTAATAATATGTCAAGTACTTATCGAAAACTTGGAGAACAAACCAGCAAGCCCATAGCAAACGTTATGAAATAAATTACAAAAAAGAGTCTTTGTTAACCCCACACTGGCTTAAGCAGCCACAAACAATTTCATCTGTTTATCGTTTCCACTATTCATTGCTGTCATAATCAACTATTAGCGACATGGGCGTCAGAACTGGGGGCCCGGCTGGGAGGCATCGGTCGCTGTGGTCCACCTATGATTCGTTTTGTCTACTCATTGCTATCATAACCAACTATTAGCGACAGGGGCGTCAGAACTGGGGGCCCGGCTGGGAGGCATCGGTCGCTGCAGTATACCTATGATTCGTTTTTCCTACCCATTGCTATCATAACCAACTATTAGCGAAAGGGGTGTCAGAACTGGGGGCCCGGCTTGGAGGCATCGGTCGCTGCAGCATACCTATGATTCGTTTTCTCTACTCATTGCTATCACAACCAACTATTAGTGATAGGGAGGTCAGAACTGGGGGCCTGGCTGGGAGGCATCGGTCGCTGCAGTATACCTATGATTCGTTTTCTCTACGCATTGCTATCATAACCAACTATTAGCGACGGAAGCTTTAGAACTGTGTGCCCGGCTTGGAGGCGTCGGTCGCTGTGGTCCACCTATGATTCGTTTCGTCTTATTCATGCTATCATAACCAACTATTAGCGATAGAAGCGTTAGAGCTGCGTGCCTGGCAGGCTTCGGTCGTTGCAGTCCACATATGATTCAAATAGTCCCCACGGAATTTTGGACTAGCTCCACGGATTTTAAACAATCTCAAGCCCACACTGATCGATTATGTTCTTATTAAATCACCCTAAAAACACTTCGCACTTCTAGTGCCAGACTTATTTATTATGTCATGTTTCTAAACATCGTCGTCGTGGGACCCCGGTATAGGAAA
>JASANE010003308.1:0-36628 GCA_030248225.1 Trileptium ribeirensis | reverse complement strand
CATCTACTTCGTTCAGTTACGTCTGCTTCCATCATCCTATGGCAAAGATGTTCTAATGCTCTCCTGCAGACAAGCCATTGTAACGCTCTCCTGAAGAAAATATGTTATAATGCTCTTCAGCAAAAAAGATGTAATGTTGTCCTGCAGAAAACATGTTCTAATGCTCTCCTGCAGAAAAGATGTTCTGATGCTGCCCAGTAGAAAGCATATTGTAATGCTCTCCTGCAGAAATGATGTTCTTATCGTCTCCTGTAGAAAATATCTTCTAATACTCTTCAGCAGAAAACATGTTCCAATGCTGTCCTGCAGAAAACATTTTCCAATGCTCTCCTCCCGAAAAGATTTTCTAATGCTCTCCTGCAGAAAAGATGTTCTAATGCGCACCTGCGGAAAAGATGTTCTAATTCTCTTCTGCAGAAAAGGTGTTCTAATGCTCTGCTGCAGAAAAGATGTTATAATGCTGTCCTGCAGAAAACATGTTCTAATGCTCTCCTGCAGACTAGCTATTCTAATGCTCTCCTTTAATAATATGTTCTAATGCTATCCAACAGAAAAGATGTTTTAATGCTCTCCTGCAGACAAGCTATTGTAACGCTCTCCTGTAGAAAATATGTTCTAATGATCTTCAGCAGAAAAGATGTTCAGTTGTTCTCCTGCAGAAAAGATGTTCTGATCCTCTGTTGAGGAAAAACTGTTCTGATACTGTCCTGCAGAAAAGATGTTCTTATGGTATCCTGTAGAAAATATGTTCTAATGTTCTGCAGCAGAAAACATGTTATAATGCTGTCCTGCAGAAAACATGTTCTAATGTTCTCCTGCAGAAAATGTTTCAGGATGCTCTCCTGCAGAAGAAATGTTCCGATGCTCTCCTGCAGAAAAGATGTTCTGATCCTCTCCTGCGGAAAAGATGTTCTGATGCGGTCCTGTGGAAGATCTCTTAATGCTCTCCTGCGACAAGCTATTGTAACGCTCTCCTGCCAGAAAATATGTTCTAATGCTCTTCAGCTGAAAAAATGATGTAATGCTGTCTTGCAGAAAACATGTTCTAATGTTCTGCAGAAAAGATGTTCTGATGCTGTCGTGCCGGAAAGATGTTCTAATGTTCTCCTGCAGAAAACATGTTCTAATGCTCTCCTGCAGAAAAGATGTTCTGTTGCTCTCCTGCAGAAAAGATGTTCTGATCCTCTCTTGCAGAAAATATGTTCTGATACTGTCCTGCAGAAAAGATGTTCTTATGGTATCGCGTAGAAAATATGTTCTAATGCTCTGCAGCAGAAATCATGTTATAATGCTGTCCTGCAGAAAACATGTTCTGTGGATTTAATGTTCTCCTGCAGAAAAGAGATGTTGGGATGCTGCTGCAGAAAGAAATGTTCCGATGCTCTCCTGCAGAAAAGTTGTTCTGATCCTCTCCTGCGGAAAAGATGTTCTGATGCGGTCCTGTGGAAAAGATGTTCTAATGCTCTCCTGCAGACAAGCCATTGTAACGCTCTCCTGCAGAAAATATGTTATAATGCTCTTCAGCAAAAAAGATGTAATGCTGTCCTGCAGAAAACATGTTCTAATGCTCTCCTGCAGAAAAGATGTTCTGATGCTGTCCTGCAGGAAATGTTTTCTAATGCTGTCGTGCAGAAAACATGTTCTAATGCTCTCCTGCAGAAAAGATGTTCTTATTGTATCCTATAGAACATATGTTCTAATGCTCTTCAGCAGAAAACATGTTATAATGCTGTCCTGCAGAAAACATGTTCTAATGTTCTCCTGCAGAAAAGATGTTCGGATGCTCTCCTGCAGAAGAAATGTTCCGATGCTCTCCTGCAGAAAAGTTGTTCTGATCCTCTCCTGCGGAAAAGATGTTCTGATGCGGTCCTGTGGAAAAGATGTTCTAATGCTCTCCTGCAGACAAGCCATTGTAACGCTCTCCTGCAGAAAATATGTTATAATGCTCTTCAGCAAAAAAGATGTAATGCTGTCCTGCAGAAAACATGTTCTAATGCTCTCCTGCAGGAAAGATGTTCTAATGCTGGCCAGTAGAAAGCATATTGTAATGCTCCCCTGCAGAAATGATGTTCTTATCGTCTCCTGTAGAAAATATGTTCTAATGCTCTTCAGCAGAAAGCGTGTTATAATGCTGTCCTGTAGAAAACATTTGTTTCCAAAGAATGCTCTCCACCAGAAAAGATGTTCTAATGCTCTCCTGCAGAAAAGATGTTCTAATGCTCACCTGTAAAAAAGATGTTCTAATTCTCGTCTGCCGAAAAGGTGTTCTAATACTCTACTGCACAAAAGATGTTATAATGCTGTCCTGCAGAAAACATGTTCTAATGTTCTCCTGCAGACAAGCTATTCTAATGCTCTATTTAAAAAAGATGTTCTAATGCTATCCAACAGGAAAGATGTTTTAATGCTCTTCTGCGAGACAAGATATTGTAACGCTCTCCTGTAGAAAATATGTTCTAATGATCTTCAGCAGAAAAGATGTTTAATGCTATCCAGCAGAAAACATATTCTAATGCTCTCCTGCAGAAAAGATGTTCTAAAGCTCTCCTGCAGAAAAGATGTTCTAATCTTCTCCTGCAGAAAAGATGTTCTGATGTGTCCTGCGGAAAAGATGTTAATGCTCTCCTGCAGACAAGCTATTGTAACGCTCTCCTGTAGAAAATATGTTCTTTTGTAGAAAGTAATGCTCTTCAGCAGAAAAGATGTTGTAATGCTGTCCTGTAGAAAATATGTTCTAATGCTCTCACAAAAAAGAAAAGATGTATAATGGTTTCCTGAAAAATTTAGTCTCTGTAAAAAGATGTAAGCTGTCTCAAAAATGTTTAATTTCTCCTCAAAAACATGTTAATGATCTCCTGCAGAAAGATATTCTATCTTCCTGCAAAAATGTTCTAATCTCTCCTGCAGACAAGATGTTCTGATGCTCTCCTGCAGGAAAGATGTTTAATGCTCCTGCAGAAAAGATGTTTGATGCTGTCCTGCAGAAAACATGTTTTAATGCTCTCATGCAGAAAAGCTCTTGAACGCTCTCCTTAGAAAACATGTTTAATGCTCTTGCAGAAAAGATGTTTAATGCTGTCCCTGTCTAGAAAATATGTCTAATGCTCTTTGCAGAAAAGATTTCTAATGCTGTCCTGCAGAAAACATGTTCTAATGCTCTCCTGCAGAAAAGATTTTGATGCTCTCCTGCAGGAAAGATGTTCTAATCCGCTCCTGCAGAAAAGATGTAGATGCTGCTGCGGAAAAGATGTTCTAATGCTCTCCTGCAGACAAGCTACTGTAACGCTCTCCTGAGAAAACATGTTCTAATGCTCTCCAGCAGAAAAGATGTTGTAATGCTGTCCTGTAGAAAATATGTTCTAATGCTGTTCAGCAGAAAAGATGTTGTAATGCTGTCCTGCAGGAAAGATGTTGCAATGCTGTCCTGCAGAAAACATGTTCTAATGCTCTCCTGCAAAAAAGATGTTCAGTTGTTCTCCTGCAGAAAAGATGTTCTGATCCTCTGTTGAGGAAAAACTGTTCTGATACTGTCCTGCAGAAAAGATGTTCTTATGGTATCCTGTAGAAAATATGTTCTAATGTTCTGCAGCAGAAAACATGTTATAATGCTGTCCTGCAGAAAACATGTTCTAATGTTCTCCTGCAGAAAAGATGTTCGGATGCTCTCCTGCAGAAGAAATGTTCCGATGCTCTCCTGCAGAAAAGATGTTCTGATCCTCTCCTGCGGAAAAGATGTTCTGATGCGGTCCTGTGGAAAAGATATTCTAATGCTCTCCTGCAGACAAGCTATTGTAACGCTCTCCTGCAGAAAATATGTTATAATGCTCTTCAGCAAAAAAGATGTAATGCTGTCCTGCATAAAACATGTTCTAATGCTCTCCTGCAGGAAATGTTTTCTAATGCTGTCGCGCAGAAAACATGTTCTAATGCTCTCCTGCAGAAAAGATCTTCTTATTGTATCCTGTAGAAAATATGTTCTAATGCTCTTCAGCAGAAAACATGTTATAATGCGTCCTGCAGAAAACATGTTCTAATGTTCTGCAGAAAAGATGTTCTGACGATCTCCTGCAGGAAAGATGTTCTAATGCTGCCCAACAGGAAGCATGTTGTAATGCTCTCCTGCAGAAATGATGTTCTTATCGCCTCCTGTAGAAAATATCTTTTAATGTTGTCCTGCAGAAAAGATGTTCGGATGCTCTCCTGCAGAAGAAATGTTCCGATGCTCTCTTGCAGAAAAGACGTTCTCATCCTCTCCTGCAGAAAAGATGTTCTGATGCGGTCCTGTGGAAAAGATGTTCTAATGCTCTTCTGCATACAAGCCATTGTAACGCTCTCCTGCAGAAAATATGTTATAATGCTCTTCAGCAAAAAAGATGTAATGCTGTCCTGCAGAAAACATGTTCTAATGCTCTCCTGCAGAAAAGATTTTCTGATGCTCTCCTGCCGGAAATGTTTTCTAATGCTGTCGTGCAGAAAACATGTTCTAATGCTCTCCTGCAGAAAAGATGTTCTTATTGTATCCTGTAGAAAATATGTTCTAATGCTCTGCAGCAGAAAACATGTTATAATGCTGTCCTGCAGAAAACATGTTCTAATGTTCTCCTGCAGAAAAGATGTTCGGATGCTCTCCTGCAGAAGAAATGTTCCGATGCTTTCCTGCAGAAAAGTTGTTCTGATCCTCTCCTGCGGAAAAGATGTTCTGATGCGGTCCTGTGGAAAAGATGTTCTAATGCTCTCCTGCAGACAAGCCATTGTAACGCTCTCCTGAAGAAAATATGTTATAATGCTCTTCAGCAAAAAAGATGTAATGCTCTCCTGCAGAAAAGATGTTCTGATGCTGCCCAGTAGAAAGCATATTGTAATGCTCTCCTGCAGAAATGATGTTCTTATCGTCTCCTGTAGAAAATATCTTCTAATACTCTTCAGCAGAAAACATGTTCCAATGCTGTCCTGCAGAAAACATTTTCCAATGCTCTCCTCCCGAAAAGATTTTCTAATGCTCTCCTGCAGAAAAGATGTTCTAATGCGCACCTGCGGAAAAGATGTTCTAATTCTCTTCTGCAGAAAAGATGTTATAATGCTGTCCTGCAGAAAACATGTTCTAATGTTCTCCTGCAGACAAGCTATTCTAATGCTCTATTTAAAAAAGATGTTCTAATGCTATCCAACAGAAAAGATGTTTTAATGCTTTCCTGCAGACAAGCTATTGTAACGCTCTCCTGTAGAAAATATGTTCTAATGATCTTCAGCAGAAAAGATGTTGTAATGCTGTCCTGCAGAAAACATATTCTAATGCTCTCCTGCAGAAAAGATGTTCTGAAGCTCTCCTGCAGGAAAGATGTTCTGATCTTCTCCTGCAGAAAAGATGTTCTGATGCTGTCCTGCGGAAAAGATGTTCTAATGCTCTCCTGCAGACAAGCTATTGTAACGCTCTCCTGTAGAAAATATGTTCTAATGCTCTTCAGCAGAAAAGATGTTGTAATGCTGTCCTGTAGAAAATATGTTCTAATGCTCTTCAGCAGAAAAGATGTAGTAATGGTTTCCTGCAGAAAAGTTCTTATGGTCTCTTGTAGAAAAGATGTTTTAATGCTGTCTTGCAGAAAACGTGTTCTAATGTTCTCCTGCAGAAAACATGTTTTAATGATCTCCTGCAGCAAAGATATTCTGATGCTGTCCTGCAAAAAATGTTCTAATGCTCTCCTGCAGACAAGATGTTCTGATGCTCTCCTGCAGGAAAGATGTTCTGATCCGCTCCTGCAGAAAAGATGTTCTGATGCTGTCCTGCGGAAAAGATGTTCTAATGCTCTCCTGCAGACAAGCTATTGTAACGCTCTCCTGTAGAAAATATGTTCTAATGCTCTTCAGCAGAAAAGATGTTGTAATGCTGTCCTGTAGAAAATATGTTCTAATGCTCTTCTGCAGAAAAGATGTTGTAATGCTGTCCTGCA
Organism: Trileptium ribeirensis; assembly: GCA_030248225.1. NCBI lineage: Eukaryota > Metazoa > Nematoda > Enoplea > Enoplida > Thoracostomopsidae > Trileptium > Trileptium ribeirensis. Next base: position 30,680 of record JASANE010003308.1, on the reverse strand, counting down.
GAAAACATGTTCTAATGCTCTCCTGCAGAAAAGATGTTCTGATGCTCTCCTGCAGGAAAGATGTTCTGATCCGCTCCTGCAGAAAAGATGTTCTGATGCTGTCCTGCGGAAAAGATGTTCTAATGCTCTCCTGCAGACAAGCTATTGTAACGCTCTCCTGTAGAAAATATGTTCTAATGCTCTTCAGCTGAAAAGATGTTGTAATGCTGTCCTGTAGAAAATATGTTCTAATGCTCTTCAGCAGAAAAGATGTTGTAATGCTGTCCTGCAGAAAGATGTTGTAATGCTGTCCTGCAGAAAACATGTTCTAATGCTCTCCTGCAGAAAAGATGTTCTGTTGCTCTCCTGCAGAAAAGATGTTCTGATCCTCTCTTGCAGAAAATATGTTCTGATACTGTCCTGCAGAAAAGATTTTCTTATGGTATCGTGTAGAAAATATGTTCTAATGCTCTGCAGCAGAAAACATGTTATAATGCTGTCCTGCAGAAAACATGTTCTAACGTTCTCCTGCAGAAAAGATGTTCGGATGCTCTCGTGCAGAAGAAATGTTCCGATGCTCTCCTGCAGAAAAGACGTTCTCATCCTCTCCTGCGGAAAAGATGTTCTGATGCGGTCCTGTGGAAAAGATATTCTAATGCTCTCCTGCAGACAAGCTATTGTAACGCTCTCCTGCAGAAAATATGTTATAATGCTCTTCAGCAAAAAGGATGTAATGCTGTCCTGCATAAAACATGTTCTAATGCTCTCCTGCAGGAAATGTTTTCTAATGCTGTCGCGCAGAAAACATGTTCTAATGCTCTCCTGCAGAAAAGATCTTCTTATTGTATCCTGTAGAAAATATGTTCTAATGCTGCCCAACAGGAAGTATGTTGTAATGCTCTCCTGCATAAATGATGTTCTTATCGCCTCCTGTAGAAAATATCTTTTAATACTCTTCAGCAGAAAACATGTTCCAATGCTGTCCTGCAGAAAACATTTTAACATTTTCAAATGCTCTCCTGCCGAAAAGATGTTCTAATGCTCTCCTGCAGAAAAGATGTTCTAATGCTCATCTGCAAAAAGATGTTCTAATTCTCTTCTGCAGAAAAGGTGTTCTAATGCTCTGCTGCAGAAAAGATGTTATAATGCTGTCCTGCAGAAAACATGTTCTAATGCTCTCCTGCAGACTAGCTATTCTAATGCTCTCCTTTAAAAAAGATGTTCTAATGCTATTCAACAGAAAAGATGTTTTAACGCTTTCCTGCAGACAAGCTATTGTAACGCTCTCCTGTAGAAAATATGTTCTAATGATCTTCAGCAGAAAAGATGTTGTAATGCTGTCCTGCAGAAAACATGTTCTAATGCTCTCCTCCAGAACAGATGTTCTGTTGCTCTCCTGCAGGAAAGATGTTCTGATCCTCTCCTGCAGAAAATATGTTCTGATACTGTCCTGCAGAAAAGATGTTCTTATGGTATCCTGTTGAAAATATGATCTAATGCTATGCAGCAGAAAACATGTTATAATGCTGTCCTGCAGAAAAGATGTTCTGATGCTGTCCTGCGGACAAGATGTTCTAATGCTCTCCTGCAGACAAGCTATTGTAACGCTATCCTGCAGAAAATATGTTATAATGCTCTTCAGCAGAAAACATGTTATAATGCTGTCCTGCAGAAAACATGTTCTAATGTTCTGCAGAAAAGATGTTCTGATGCTCTCCTGCAGGAAAGATGTTCTAATGCTGCCCAGCAGAAAGCATGTTCTAATGCTCTTCAGCAGAAAACATGTTCCAATGCTGTATTGCAGAAAACATTTTCAAATGCTCTCCTGCCGAAAAGATGCTCTAATTCTCTTCTGCAGAAAAGGTGTTCTAATGCTCTGCTCCAGAAAATATGTTATAATGCTGCCCAGCAGAAAGCATGTTCTAATGCTCTTCAGCAGAAAACATGTTCCAATGCTGTATTGCAGAAAACATTTTCAAATGCTCTCCTGCCGAAAAGATGCTCTAATTCTCTTCTGCAGACACGCTATTCTAATGCTCTCCTTTAAACAAGATGTTCTAATGCTATCCAACAGAAAAGATGTTTTAATGCTTTCCTGCAGAAAAGTTCTTATGATCTCTTGTAGAAAAGATGTTTTAATGCTGTCTTGCAGAAAACGTGTTCTAATGTTCTCCTGCAGAAAACATGTTTTAATGCTCTCCTGCAGCAAAGATATTCTGATGCTGTCCTGCAGAAAATGTTCTAATGCTCTCTTGCAGACAAGCTATTGTAACGCTCTCCTGTAGAAAATATGTTCTAATGCTCTTCAGCAGAAAAGATGTTGTAATGCTGTCCAGCAGAAAACATGTTCTAATGCTCTCCTGCAGAAAGGATGTTCTGATGCTCTCCTGCAGTAAAGATGTTCTGATCCTCTCCTGCAGAAAAGATGTTCTGATGCTGTCCTGCGTAAAAGATGTTCTAATTCTCTCCTGCAGACAAGCTATTGTAACGCTCTCATGTAGAAAATATGTTCTAATGCTCTTCAGCAGAAAAGATGTTGTAATGCTGTCCTGTAGAAAATATGTTCCGATGCTCTCCTGCAGAAAAGATGCTCTGATCCTATCCTGCAGAAAAGATGTTCTGATGCTGTCCTGTGGAAAAGATGTTCTAATGCTCTCCTGCAGACAAGCTATTGTAACGCACTCCTGCAGAGAATATGTTATAATGCTCTTCAGCAAAAACATGTTATAATGCTGTCCTGCAGAAAACATGTTCTAATGTTCTCCTGCAGACAAGCTATTCTAATGCTCTCCTTTAAAAAAAGATGTTCTAATGCTATCCAACAGAAAAGATGTTTTAATGCTCTCCTGCAGAAAAATGTTCTATTGCTGTCTTGCAGAAAACATGTTCTAATGCTTTCCTGTAGAAATATTCTTATGGTCTCTTGTAGAAAAGATGTTTTAATGCTCTCCTGCAGAAAATATGTTTTGATGCTGTCCTGCGGAAAAGATGTTCTAATGCTCACCTGCAAAAAAAGATGTTCTAATTCTCTTCTGCAGAAAAGGTGTTCTAATGCTCTGCTGCAGAAAAGATTTTTTGATGCTCGCCTGCCGAAAAGATGTTCTAATGTTATCCTGCAGACAAGCTATTCTAATGCTCTCCTTTAAAAAAAGATGTTCTAATGCTATCCAACAGAAAAGATGTATTAATGCTGTCTTGCTGAAACATGTTCTAATGCTCTCCTGCAGAAAGATGTTCTAATGCTCTCCTGCAGAAAAGATGTTCTAATGCTCACCTGCAAAAAAAGATGTTCTAATTCTCTTCTGCTGAAAGGATGTTCTAATGCTGTCCTGCAGGAAACACGTTCTAATGCTCTCCTGCAGAAAAGATGTTTTGATGCTGTCCTCCCGAAAAGATGTTCTAATGTTCTCCAACAGAAAAGATGTTTTAATGCTGTCTTGCAGAAAACGTGTGCTAATGTTCTTCTGCAGAAAACAAGTTTTAATGCCTTCCTGCAGGAAAGATATTCTGATGCTGTCCTGCAAAAAATGTTCTAATGGTCTCCTGCAGACAAGCTATTGTAACGTTCTCCTGTAGAAAATATGTTCTAATGCTCTTCAGCAGAAAATATGTTGCAATGCTGTCTTGCAGAAAACATGTTCTAATGCTCTCCTGCAGAAAAGATGTTGCAATGCTCTCCTGCAGAAAAGATGTTCTAATGCTCACCTGCAAAAAAGATGTTCTAATTCTCTTCTGCTGAAAAGATGTTCTAATGCTGTCCTGCAGGAAACACGTTCTAATGCTCTCCTGCAGAAAAGATGTTTTGATGCTGTCCTGCCGACAAGATGTTCTAATGTTCTCCTGCAGACAGGCTAGCTATGCTAATGCTCTCCTTTAGAAAAGATGTTCTAATGCTATCCAACAGAAAAGATGTTTTAATGCTCTCCTGCAGAAAAATGTTCTATTGCTGTCTTGCAGAAAACATGTTCTAATGTTCTGCAGAAAAGATGTTCTGATGCTCTCCTGCCGAAAAGATGTTCTAATGCTATCCAACAGAAAAGATGTTTTAATGCTGTCTTGCAGAAAACGTGTTCTAATTTTCTTCTGCAGAAAACATGTTTTAATGCTTTCCTGCAGGAAAGATATTCTGATGCTGTCCTGCAAAAAATGCTCTAATGCTCTCCTGCAGACAAGCTATTGTAACGCTCTCCTGCACAAAATATGTTCTAATACTCTTTAGCAGAAAAGATGTTGTAATACTGTCCTGCAGAAAACATGTTCTAATGCTCTCCTTCAGAAAAGATGTTCTGATGCTCTTCTGCAGAAAAGATGTTCTGATGCTGTCCTGCGAAAAGATGTTCTAATGCTCTCCTGTAGGCAAGCTATTGTAACGCTCTCCTGCAGATGAAATGTACCGATGACCTCTTGCAGAAAAGATGTTCTGATCCTCTTCTGCAGAAAATATGTTCTGATGCTGTCCTGCAGAAAAGATGTTCTTATGGTATCCTGTAGATAATATGTTCTAATACTCTGCAGCAGAAAACATGTTATAGTGCAGTCCTGCAGAAAACATGTTCTAATGTTCTCCTGCAGAAAACATGTTCTGATGCTCTCCTGCAGGAAAGGTGTTCTAATGCTGTCCTGCAGAAAACATGTTCTAATGCTCTCCTGCAGAAATGATGTTCTTATGGTCTCCTGAAGAAAATATGTTCTAATGCTCTTCAGCAGAAAACATGTTCCACTGCTGTCCTACAGAAAACATTTTCAAATGCTCCAGAGATGTTCTAATGCTCTCCTGCAGTAAAGACGTTCTAATGCTCACCTGCATAAAGATGTTATAATTCCCTTCTGCGGAAAAGGTGTTTCAATGCTCTGCTGCTTAAAAGATGTTCTAATGCTGCATGCATGCTGCTGATATCCTGCAGAAAGCACGTTCTAATTCTCTCATGTAGAAAATATGTTTTGATGCTCTCCTGCCGAAAAGATGTTCTAATGTTCTCCTGCAGACAAGCTATTCTAATGCTCTTCTTTAGAAAAGATGTTCTAATGCTTTCCTGCAGAAAAGATGTTCTGATGCTCTCCTGCAGAAAAGATGTTCTGATGCTGTCCTGCGGAAAAGATGTTCTAATGCTCTCCTGCAGACAAGCTATTGTAACGCTATCCTGCAGAAAATATGTTCTAATGCTCTTCAGCAGAAAAGATGTTGTTATGCTGTCCTGCAGAAAACATGTTCTAATGCTCTCTTGCAGAAAAGATGTTCTGATGCTCTCCTGCAGGAAAGATGTTCTAATGCTGTCGTGCAGAAAAGATGTTCTTATGGTATCCTGTAGAAAATATGTTCTAATGCTATGCAGCAGAAAACATGTTATAATGCTGTCCTGCAGAAAACATGTTCTAATGTTCTACTGCAGAAAACAGTTCTGATGCTCTCCTGCAGGAAAGATGTTCTAATGCTGTCCTGCAGAAAACATGTTCTAATGCTGTCGTGCAGAAATCATGTTCTTATGGTTTCCTGTAGAAAATATGTTCTAATGCTCTTCAGCAGAAAACATGTTCCAATGCTGTCCTACAGAAAACATTTTCAAATGCTCTCCTGCCGAAAATATGTTCTAATGCTCTCCTGCAGAAAAGATTTTCTAATGCTCACCTGCAAAAAAAGATGTTCTAATGCTGTCCTGCAGGAAACACGTTCTAATGCTCTCCTGCCGAAAAGATGTTTTGATGCTGTCCTACCGAAAAGATGTTGTAATGCTCTCCTGTAGACAAGCTATTGTAACGCTCTCCTGCAGATGAAATGTACCGATGACCTCTTGCAGAAAAGATGTTCTGATCCTCTTCTGCAGAAAATATGTTCTGACGCTGTCCTGCGGAAAAGATGTTCTAATGCTCTCCTGCAGACAAGCTATTGTAACGCTATCCTGCAGAAAATATGTTCTAATGCTCTTCAGCAGAAAAGATGTTGTTATGCTGTCCTGCAGAAAACATGTTCTAATGCTCTCTTGCAGAAAAGATGTTCTGATGCTCTCCTGCAGGAAAGATGTTCTAATGCTGTCGTGCAGAAAAGATGTTCTTATGGTATCCTGTAGAAAATATGTTCTAATGCTATGCAGCAGAAAACATGTTATAATGCTGTCCTGCAGAAAACATGTTCTGATGCTCTCCTGCCGAAAAGATGTTTTGATGCTGTCCTACCGAAAAGATGTTGTAATGCTCTCCTGTAGACAAGCTATTGTAACGCTCTCCTGCAGATGAAATGTACCGATGACCTCTTGCAGAAAAGATGTTCTGATCCTCTTCTGCAGAAAATATGTTCTGACGCTGTCCTGCAGAAAAGATGTTCTTATGGTATCCTGTAGATAATATGTTCTAATACTCTGCAGCAGAAAACATGTTATAATGCAGTCCTGCAGAAAACATGTTCTGATGCTCTCCTGCAGGAAAGGTGTTCTAATGCTGTCCTGCAGAAAACATGTTCTAATGCTCTCCTGCAGAAATGATGTTCTTATGGTCTCCTGAAGGAAATATGTTCTAATGCTCTTCAGCAGAAAACATGTTCCACTGCTGTCCTACAGAAAACATTTTCAAATGCTCTAGAGATGTTCTAATGCTCTCCTGCAGTAAAGACGTTCTAATGCTCACCTGCATAAAGATGTTATAATTCTCTTCTGCAGAAAAGGTGTTTCAATGCTCTGCTGCTTAAAAGATGTTCTAATGCTGCATGCATGCTGCTGATATCCTGCAGAAAGCGCGTTCTAATTCTCTCATGTAGAAAATATGTTTTGATGCTCTCCTGCCGAAAAGATGTTCTAATGTTCTCCTGCAGACAAGCTATTCTAATGCTCTTCTTTAGAAAAGATGTTCTAATGCTCTCTTGCAGAAAAGATGTTCTGATGCTCTCCTGTAGGAAAGATGTTCTAATGCTGTCGTGCAGAAAAGATGTTCTTATGGTATCCTGTAGAAAATATGTTCTAATGCTATGCAGCAGAAAACATGTTATAATGCTGTCCTGCAGAAAACATGTTCTAATGTTCTGCAGAAAAGATGTTCTGATGCTGTCGTGCAGGAAAGATGTTCTAATGCTGCCCTGCAGAAAGCATGTTGCAATGCTCTCATGCAGAAATGATGTTCTTATGGTCTCCTGTAGAAAATGTGTTCTAATGCTCTTCAGTAGAAAACATGTTCCAATGCTGTCCTGCAGAAAACATTTTAACATTTTCAAATGCTCTCCTGCCGAAAAGATGTTCTAATGCTCTCCTGCAGAAAAGATGTTCTAATGCTCACCTGCAAAAAAAGATGTTCTAATGCTGTCCTGCAGGAAACACGTTCTAATGCTCTCCTGCCGAAAAGATGTTTTGATGCTGTCCTACCGAAAAGATGTTATAATGTTCTCCTGCAGACAAGCTGTACTATACTAGCCACTATGCATTAAGCTGATGCAAGGTATGAATATCAAAGCTGCTGAAAAATGAAGAAAATTGAACAGAAAGCAATGAGTTTACTATTATATAAGTAATAGTTGTAACACAGCTATCGTGCGTTAAGTGATTTGTACGCACGGTTGTGACGAGTTCATCACGAGTGCGTCAGCACGAGTTTGAACGAGTTAAACAACACAACCGTGCGTACAAATCACCAGACTGACTTGTAATACAGCTAATTTAGCTAACCGTGCTTTAAGTCAATTTGATGCACGGCCTTAACTATATAAGCTGTGTTACAAGTAAAATAAGTTCATCTGCAGTTATGTAATTTTTTATAAAGAAAAATAGATCCGTACATTTTTTACAATCGCTAACTAACGTGAACTTTAAAAAGCGTCAAATTATTTATTCTGTATTGGTGTGGTAAATAAGTTTTATCTCAAACCCTTTACACTGTAGCGACCAAATTTAATCGACGACTTCTACAAATCCTGTCAAACCACTTTTGAGCTATATCCGCAAACAAAAACAACTTATATTTAATACAGCGACATAAACCCCGTGGAACAGCGCACTATATAAAAAAGTAGGTACCTCACAAACTGTATGTTGTTTCTCTAAAATTTTGTTTATCGTTATTTTATGAATAATATGTCGACAAAACCGGACAGCGCGGATCGAGTCTCACTTTCGAAAGCCCTTTGTTTTCCAATTTTTCTTTACTTTTTATAAATTTTAATTAACCTAAACATTGATTCTAAAACCTAAAACATTGTTTTGGAGTATTTTACTAACTTTTTAAGTTGTAATCTAGATTTAAGTACTAGATTTTCGTCTGCATGTAGAAATTTATACACCAACTTTATAGTGTTTTCTAGTGTAACTAACTTGTAATCGCACTAATCTTATGTTGTACTGCCAACGGATACCAGATAAGCCGCACCAATGTAAAACTCAGGTGGCAAGTTCATTGTCCAGGACCAATGAAAACTCATAAAAGATGTAGCAAAAATTGAATAAAATACAAATCAAAATAATGCCGAAAGTATTAGTTGATCCTTGAAACAGCAAACTATCAATTATATTGCTACTGACACATTACAAACATACAACATAAACATCGTATATACGTAATATACATACAAGTCGGCGGTCGGTCATGTCAGGGGTGGGGTAGAGGCCCCCCACGGGGGTCACGGCCATGCAAGGGGGGTAACCCCCCTGGCCGGCCAAATTTTCACAGGGGGTTAGTCGTGAGGACCGTGTTTTTTTGGTCCTCGCAGCCACATTTTACCACAAATTTACGGCCGTACATGCACCTTTAGCAACAAGCAGGGGCTATGTGCGCAAGGTTTTGCACTAAAGTCCTACTTCGAAACTCATCGAAGAGCCGCCAAAAGCCCTTCGGGGAGGGGGGTGCTGCGTACTCCCTGGCTTTTCGGCCTCGGGGGGGTTCCGGACCTCAGGGGGGGTTACCCCTGCCGGCATGTATGGTAATATATAAGAGAGAAACACGAAACAAAATAAAACCTATTAACAAGGAGTCACACTCCCGCTGACGCTAAAATTTCAAGTATTCAGTGACAGTAAGCATACTTACAATGCTTCCAGGCAAGGTGTCTTTCTTATACCTCAAGCGAAATTAGACATAGCTGAATCGTCGATCGATTCGACAATAAGGCTACAGACATTTGTTTTGTTCAAACTGATGTAATATTCAAATTGTTGTCTAAGCTTGTTTTTAATGTTAATATATAATTTACTAATAAAATTCATGCGTCAAATGGTGTAGTGGAATTCCCCATAGTCTCGCATCACAGGTCGGTCGCCGTTTTTGATGGCCGGTTCGACGACAGCATCCGAGACCAAAAATTGCACCCATAAAAGTAATATGGTTGGCTTAATAACGCAGCACCTAGAGTTGAGTTGTATTAAACATGTCTTCCATATAGCACAACTTATGGTGCAGACTGTGTGAAAAATAGAAAGCAATGTCACAGACTGATAGCTATTACAATAACAAAGAGTCTGTTACAGCTGATACTTGACATGTATCGTTCATTATAGGTGTCCACAACTACACCTCATTTGTTCAACGATCATTTGAAAAGTATCTGCAAACACACTAGCTAATCTAAGGTTGCCTTTGAAGCCTAGGCTTCTTGTCAAGATGAATTTTTCCTAGTAGGTTCAAATAGTATATTTGATCTAAGTGCTAACCTATCTAACTTTCAAATTGTGGATCATAAAAGAGCGTTAAAAATATATCTTAAAATATCGTGGTAAATGTTATTCTTTACTTCATATAAAAAGAGATCGTTAGAAAATCGTAACATTTCGTGTTTAAACCGGTAGCATCTGTAAAACTTGCATATTAAAAATGTGATGAAAAGTAAAGTTTAATATATTCTGTATTTAATAATTAGGAAAATAGCAAAAGGCAGGAATACGTGCTTCAGCTAAAATCGGAGGCATTCGCGGCATCAAGGCTCAGTTAAGAGTTGCCATGCCTCCCTTTCTACAAAACGCCAGGATGTAGGCGTGTAGCAAAAAGGAATGCGAAAAGCCAAGTGTTGGGACCTCAAAGACGACAACTCACAACAAGTCCCGACAAAAAGTCAGCTTCTGTTGGCTTAAACAGGTTGAAGGGCTGCAATCTGTCGTAAAATTTCTAGAAACTTTTATGTCAGTCACTATGACGATTCGCATCTCTATTACCGCATCGTGGGGAAACAACGCGTGCCGGCTTGCTACCGACGGCGTCACAAATAGACAATCAGTAGCTCTTCCAGCAACTGCGAGTTTCCTCTTGGAACATCAGAACTTTGCTGAAAGACGGTTATGAGCAGCTGCTATGTAACTCACTTTCAAACTGCTCGATTGACATTGCGGGTTTATGCGAGACAAGGCTATGCGGGTAAGGCAGAATGGTTATATCATGGAAAATGGGCGAGTATAATCTCCTCTATTCCGGTGCAGAAAAATCTGAAAACTATGGTGTTGAAACCGCAGGGTGAGGTTAGTATCGGGCGAATATATATACACAACAGTTATAAATTCTGGTGATGGTAGTCACTACCAGAATATAAAGCAGAAAACTTGGACTGAATAAACTACAGCAAATTGTCAGCAATTACTGATCACGCATCTTGTCCCGGGGTTAATATCCTCAAAGCGTGATGATATTGCATGAACAAGCACATGCAAAATTTTGTCAATCTCTTAAACAGCGGAGGAAAAACTTTATAACGCATAAAGTTTGCCTAATTCAGGCGTTTAGTCACGCAGATTTCGGCTTCGCCGACACAAACACAGTTTATACTACAAAGACGGACATCTCTGCGTGCTCAAAGTCGATGATGTTAGACTGGGTCTGGTGCAGGAATAATTTTAGCGTGACTATTTCGCGTGAGTTGCCGTTACTGCAGCATTCAAACTATTGCACATCACGCACCGACACAGGATATTTGTAGCAAGCAATGAACAACGTGCACGCGAAACTGAACACGCACGAAACTACTACTAAGACTAGAACAAAAATTTTAGACATGGCTCAACATGATGCGGTACTTCGTAGTAGATAAATGAGCCGAAATGATAGCAACTACAAACGACAATCAATAGCGTGAGACGTCGCATCGTGTCGCAATTTCGTAAAATTTCCAGCTTTAAATTGGTCAAATAAAGATGTTTAGGCGTTGGCTGTTTATCTTAGAATTATCTATTGCAGTTGTCTGCTTGGGCTATTGTTGTCTTCTTAAGGCCAGTCCCCCTGTCACAGTTTTTATGTGTAAATCCGTAAACAAGCGAACTGAGGTCACATACGCTGTAAAAATTTGAGCCAAATCTGTTCAATTACAATCCAATTACAAACGATAGCAACGAAATACGAGGTGATCTCACACTAATAAAACATGTGTAATTCGACCAGGGCACCTAACGTGGCGGAGATACGTATATATTTGACAATCATTTGTACTTGGAGACGGGTAACCATTCTGTAGGAATTATACCGATGGTTCGATCGGTTTACGAATGGACGATCATCTCATGAACAGGTACAACAAAATTTCTCTAATTTAGTGTAAACCATAGGTGTCCATAGGGCAGGGTAGGTGTAATACATCTCTCCGTATGTGTCAGAGACTCATATCTTAAGCCAAATTTACCCACTGTACGCCCCCGAGCCCGCCCAGTTCTGGCCGCACGCCGATTGAGCGCCAGAACATTTTAGAAATAACTAGAGTGCAAAGTGGCAAAAATTGGATAAATAGGTAAAAATGGGAAATTATGAAAATTTTATCGTGAATTGGCTAACATTGAGGGAAATTTTAGTAAAACTGGGAAAATTTAAATTTAACAAAAATTTAAAGTACCCTTCACTCATACCTCCCCAATGAACCCTTCTTAGCCGACAGAGCTTGGACACCTACGGTGATACCAAAACAACAGCTATAAGCTATATTCTTAATTTATAGTTACCTGTTGAAATCTTGATTTCTGATTTTGAACATTTGGAGGTGTAAATTGCTTTGCCAGTCCCTATCACGATCTGTGCATGATCTCTTGGAGACGCTTACCCATGTCAACAAACACATGTCAAAATTACAGAATTTAAACGTGTATTTACCCAATTAATGCATCATTTACGATAAGATGCGTGCGCCAGGGCCATTATGTCACGCGTCCAACTCGACTAGTTCGGGTGAACTATAGATTAGCTGGACTATTATGGTACATATTTATAGCCTAGCTAGTCTTAATGTGACAAACAGGGATCTTAGCCAGGCTATGCGTGACAAACGGAGCGTCCGGCTGAACTGTTAATTTAGAAATTTTGAAATTTTATTTAGTATTGTGCTTAGTTTAATAGCATTTTGTTCTATAGTATTTTCACACTAGTTTTAAGCTATATATTTGTTTTAATATATACAATTAACGTTTTATGCTGTATGCCGCTTTTGAGGCATTATTTAGATACGTATAGTAAAACGTAATATTTGCGGACTAAATAGTGTTTGGCTTAAGTTATAAGGCTCAGCTGAATGCCTCGTGACAAAAGCAGAGTCTGGCTCGACACTCGATGACAAATGCATAGCCTAGCTTGGCTATTCAAAATTTTAATAGTCGAGCTGGATTGTCTGCGTGACATATTAGCTAGCCTATTTGAACGCGTGACATAATTAGGACCATGCACGCGCATCTTATTGTAAATGATGCATAATGTATAGTATTACCTAGTGTAAACTCGCGGTATAAATATATATTATAATCATAGTGCACATATAAGTGTATTATTTATTCCCAGGTGCCCCGTCTGCAGAGAGGCTACAATGTTTCCACGGGGGGTGAGGTCCTGCGGGGTAGGGAAAGGGGTAATTGAATTTTTTAAACACTCGAAATTTTCACCAGCTATGTAAAAATTTCCCCGCTGTTTGCCAATTTGTGCTATTTTTATCCAAATCTTCCTACATTTTCGCAAAATGACCCGCGTGGAGAGTAGGGCTGGGTCATCAGCGGCAATCTGGTTTAGGGTGATTGACGTGGGATAACCCCTCCCTTTACGGACACCTAAACATATATTATATGTTATACATATATATGACAGATTTAGAGAGTAAATATATAGCTTCCAAACATAGACTCAAAAAATAAAACAAAGTCGTCATGGTTTGTAAACAGTGGTATAAAGCAAAAATGGAAAATTGCTTCAAAGGTACCTCAATATCGACAGCCAATTATTAAATATCACGCAAAGAGCATAAAGACGCGATGGAATAAAATTAAAATATTTAACTGAAGAATCGGTAAATAAAATGGTAGAACTATATAATAGTTTTACGCAAAACGATCTCTAACTGAAATGCCCATTTTAAAACTACACCCAGTCACGAATTGCGTGTTTCGATGTCAGAGCGGGGACCACATTGTTTTAGTTTAGTCAAAAAATTTAATATTTACCTGGAGGAAATACTGAACAATAAAGCATTTTACTTGAAAATGTTAAAGTTGTTTGGTAATTTTATTTATTTACAGCAAAGTTTTATTTTTAAATTAGTCATTTATGTGGCCAATTCCTTGTTATTACACTGGGTATGGGTAACTTATGGCCTTGGTACCTTGTCTGGGTTACATACTATAGGGTTTTGCTGAACGATATGTGATCGTTTACAGCCTACGCGACAACTAGTTGTCTTTCTGTGGGAGTAGGGTGGCAAAAATTCAATTTGTTGTATCTGGCTCATCCAACGTGCTATTTAGGACTCCTTTAGGTCAAGAAGACTGCTGAGTTAAAACTATAAAACCTTATTAATGGGTTACAGTAACGTATGCATTCAATCTGATAAGGTGCGCTAATTTGTTAAATAGAGTCTTACAAATTGTTAAACAACAAAATACATAGTTTCAGTAAAAAACTCTACATATATTCACAGAGGTGCAAACGAATTTACATGTGCACGAAATCATTAATTAATCTGACATTGAGGAAACTTTGACCACATACAACTATGGATCCCTTTCACGAACGTGGCTTTTTAATTGATATGAATTCATTGGCAACATCGTTATGGTTCTTTTAAGCAAGATAAACATGATGATGCGCTGTGACCGTCGGGTTGATAAGTGCAGTACCTACCGAAACATATTGGCAGATCCAATATTAGCCTAAGCAGTTCAGGTGCTTAAAATTTAGTAGGTGTCAATAGCTTAGCAATTTTCTGATAAACGATTTTCGATAATTAAAATAGCTGTTATAAATTTGTGTTTTAAGCTGTTCTTGTAATCCAATGAAGAAGATTAGAAATAGATTATTATACGGTTTCTTGCCACAGTCATTGAGATATCGCATTGGAAAATTTTGTATACCTAGCTGTCGCAGCTCTACTTTTCAAGCTAATCAGAAGTGTCTGGCGAATTGGTGATGGAAGTAACTGATGTTTGTCAACGCTACTAGTTAAACTAAGGCTTGTTTTTGTCAGCAAAACATTTGTTGTACATTTTATTCAGAATCAAACTCGATCGCATTGTAAGCTGTGAAACTAAATTAAAAGAATTTACAAGGGCCTAAACTATCTAATATACTATTTATGTGGCAAACAGCAATATAAACGCGATACATATATAAGATGGGTAAGGTATAGCATTAACTTTTTGGTCTACGAAATATTTTCCGTAAATCCATTTTCATATCCCTCATAACTTTATAACTTAATATTTATAACATTTTCATAACTTTATTTGCGCTTTTATTTGACTTAATATCGTAGCTCGTTGGACACCAAATGATATAACCGAACAGCGGTATATTCATTTGCTCTATGTGTTTGGTAAAAGCGGAGGATTTGTAGTTTGGCTATCACAATTTCAAAAGGCCAAATTTGTAAAGACAATACACAGTCTTCACCTGAAATCCAAAAATACAGAGATATGTCAACGTTTTGGTCTTAAGTAGCCAACAACAACGTTGTACAAACATTTTTAGATGAAAATTTATGGCCAGAGCTGAGAAGGCAGTGAGTTTAAATGATTAAATGAGTAATAATGTCCCTTCCAAGCCATCTCCACATAATGCCTTAACATTGCGGATTTATCGCTGTAAGAGACGTTGTTTAGTTTGAATGACAAAATACAAGTTTCATTTTGGCAAAAAAATTTTCTAAGTTGTATAAATACATTTTAAAAATTAATATTTAAGCAAATAATTTTTGAATTTATAAAAATAGCGTTTCAGATTACGCATCCAATTATAAAAAAAGAATTGTAACATCTAGAGCTCTTTTATGATTGATTGATATCGCTTCTGTGATCTGCTTGGAAAATTCTCTAAATTCAATAATTTTTTCTTACCTGTTTTAATATAGCAAATTTAATGAAGAATGTTTGATATTAAACTGTTTGAATATAATATTTCAAAATCTCATATGAATTACTGTTGACTTGGCTGAAATTACCATCAAAATTGCAGCGACTAGAAAATGTGAATGCAAATGATGATCAAGTGAAGGCAAGTCGGCTGCAGCTCAAAGGGAATTGGACAGCGTAAAAAGAACAATGTTGAAAGCCGCAATGCGGTTGGTATCGAAAGTTGAAATAATAATTATGGATTAGGTTACCAAAATTTACAGCAATTTAAAGCAAAACCCGCAAAGCTTTAGCCAAAACGCACAAAAACCTTGCGTGTTGGGCATTGCTAACCAGGAAAAGGAACAGTATTTAACGGAGGATTTGCGTGAGGTTGTATTGCCGTATACGACAATCGATCTATATTATTATCTGCATATGTGTTTGTGTATGTGTGTCAGTGTAACGGCGGTAGGTCGCTTTAAATTGTTAATCGCGTGAGAGGCCAAAATTAAGTTGTGCAACTCGAAACACGCACATAAGTGATCATTGTCTTGTCCTGTGCCGCTATAATACCGCTGAATAGTAGTCAAAACGGGCCTTTACCGTCGCACAAATTCATGTACTTAAATGTCAATTCGATAAAATTAATATTCCTTCGATTGTTTGCTTTTCAATTGTCGCGAAATGCTGAGTTCGGCGAGAATATTTCGTCTTAATTTTTTGACATGTTTTCGCGAAGCTAAAAGTACATCTAATATGGTATTATTATTGCGCATTAGCTGATGACGGCATTGGAATAGTATGAACTATAATACTTTTGGTTCCTTCGCGACATTATCCAGTATTTTAACATCTAAGCTTAATTCTGACCCATTTAAAAATTAGTGTATTGGCTAAGTAGATAGTAACAATTTATAGGTAAATATGATAATTTAGTTCGACACAAAACTTGTGATTCTTGTACATTTAGTCATTAACCAAAAGCCAATATGGCTCTTTCATGAGGTTGATGGACAAGCAAATACACCAGTTTATGTCTAATACGTAGTAGTTCAATGCTTACAGAGTGTTTCATGAATAAATTTTGAGTTTCGGGTGCTTTTGTTTTTTTTTTTTTTCGTTTTTTTTGGCCTGTTTTTGTGGGTTTTTGTGCTTTTTTTTGTTTTTTTTTTTTTTTTTCTTTTTTTTCTCTTCTCTGTGTTTCCCCCCGCGGAGGGTGGGAGAAATGTTGTTATTTTTTCATCGATCTAGTAAAGAATAAATTTTATATCATAAAATTACTTTGTATAAAGTATTTAAATGGCCAGAGATGTACAATTTTGCAAACTTGTACATCTCAGTACTGGTGCAGTTGTGGGACATTTTGCAAACAGCAGACTATTCCAGTGTAAGATTTGTTTGAAATTGATACAATAATACGTTGTCATGTCTTTACCAGCAACATGGCAACGGCATTGAAGAAACTACTTTTTAATGTTACGCTAATCTGGTTTACTTTATAGAATAAACATTTTTCATAAAACGTGAATAAATCGCTATGCCGTGATCCATTTCGGATATTTGAAAATGAGTGGATGATTAACCACAGTGGATGTCAAAGCAGCATATATAATTCAAATGATGAGCTTACCTTTTTGAAGTGTTACCGACCGCATTACGTTGACGTCGTTTAGTGGCATACATTTTATCACTGCGTTCTATTAATGGCGTTTATTGAAGCAAAGCGATGAAGGAACAATCATATTCGATCAATTTGGTTATCGATTGTCTAATAGCATTCAAATAGCTTAGTCGTTTAATATAATGTTGGTTTAAGCTGGCTTGAGCTAAATATTGCAACTTAACAACAATTGTGTAGTCTGTGTACAAATTGTAACATACAGTTGTGCACGATACTGGTCAGAAAATATTATGCGCCATAGTCATTTGTCGGTAATAAAATCAGGTATCCAAGTCATTTTCGTCGCTTACAGTCGATGAACCACAGACTTTGGAGAAGACGTAAAAATTGAATGAACTTTAACCGGAATAGATTGATTGCATAGTATTAAATACACAATAATTATAAAACAGTTTAGGACAAATTTCGAACGTTCCTTTTTTTAATTCTGACCGAAATAATGTTTCAACTCCGTACGTCACCAACATATCTTTCTTTAAGGCAAATTTTAGCGTTATTTGAAATGATGAATTAATAAAGTCATTTGATATTCAGATAATTAATACACTTGGAACGTGCTGTTCTGGTTTGTCTTCAGAAGATACCAGTAACATTTTATAAATAACGCAAAATCCAAACAGAAACACCAAATTAAGTTGGGTCTATAATCTTTCGGTAGTTCTTAGTTAGATGGGAAACATATATCAAATTGAATAATAAACACAATCAAACATGGAACTGATTTACTTAATAATTTCTGCGTAAAACCATGGATGTTTCGGCGTTATGTTATGCAACCCAAGCACATCTTAGATAAATTCATCACCATTTTAGAATACGACAACCGTATCACATAGGTTGTTACTGCTATGCCGATGTCATATTCATTGCAAAACAAAAATATAAAAACCCATTTAAATTTTAAAAATAATTTGTTTTCAAGGTTATAGAAAGTCATCGAAAGCAACGGGTTAAATATAGCCAGCTGCGGGCGGCGATTGAAAATTTTAACCATTGCTCCTTTAAACGCATGCAGTTGCTCGACGGCAACTAATTACGCTGCCAAGCGTCGTATTAACTAATATCGACGAATACGATGCGATTATTAGTGTAAAACTGTTCATTCGTTTTCAGAAACATCTAAATCGTTAATGAACGTGGCTACAAATTAAGCACTCCAGGCTCGATTTTTTACGTCGGTACGCGAAATGTAAATCCATTCAGGACGTTATAGTGTTCAGTTCTGGTCAGCCGTGATAATTTTTGATACAGGATCAAACAGAATTTAACGCAAATTGAGTAGGAGGTAAGCATTTAACACTTTGCAAGCACGAAACAAATATTTTCACTGCAGTAAAGCCCTACAACTGTCTGAAAACATTGACGTGCACAGCGTTTACTTGTCTCAGATGGTGCTGATCACAAAACCAGCGGCCGTAATTATTATCGAGGCTATAAAACGTTGCTTCGCTTAGTTTATATTTGCTGTCTTGACTCTGCTTAGATATAAACTAGCCATATAATTAGTTATGTGTTGAAAAATGTTCCATGTCGGATCTCTATTTGCCTTTAGTAGTAGTCGCAGCAGCCTCAATAGTCACTAGCTTGCTATCGGCAACGAACGGCAGTTTTAATGACTCTTTTCTTTACATCCGGAGCTAATTATTCTCAATCAGTTCCTGTTTTACTTACTCGCTACAACAATTTGCTCCACGAATAAATCGGCGACTGACTCGTAGTTAAAAGCCGCTTTCGATATGCGTTTTTCTTATTTTTAGAACGTTGAAATATCAATCCATTTAGTCGATTAAAAGATACCAAACTTAAATGCGATAACTGGACCCTCAGGTCTTAATTAAACGAAAATATAGGGATTGGTAC
Organism: Trileptium ribeirensis; assembly: GCA_030248225.1. Lineage (NCBI taxonomy): Eukaryota > Metazoa > Nematoda > Enoplea > Enoplida > Thoracostomopsidae > Trileptium > Trileptium ribeirensis. The sequence continues at coordinate 11,915 of JASANE010003308.1, read as the reverse complement.
TATAAATGTTGACCTTTTGTCAAGGCTAAAAGTACTGAAGACACAAACAGTAGTACAATTTGTTGAAAACACACATCAAATTTGGCTAAACTTTCAGAATAGTCAGTTGTTTATGAATTTTTGTATATTGCAACAGTTGTTTTAACGAAATTAGCACATAACATGTATTATTAAAATAGCGGTAACACCGAGGTTTTAAACGTAATCTAAATCTAGTTAAAGCATAATTTTATGCATAGGTGTCCATAAACTTTGGCCAATCTCTGAGGTCGTACTCACTCCAATATAACCATAGGTGCCAAAGTTCGTCGGCTAATGGGATAGATGGTTCCGGCAGTGGAGTTACGGGGGAGAGAAATTCAGGAGGGGGTACATTTTCGAAATTCTGAACACATAATTTTCTCCAATTTTGCTAAAAATTTTCCAATTTTCTTGTATTATTGTTAATCTGCCCCTATATTTGCTAAAATTTTCCCGATTTGCTCGTATTATTGTTAACCTGCCCCTAGGTTTGCTAAAATTTTTCCAATTTTCTTGTATTATTGTTAATATGCTCCTAGGTTTGCTAAAATTTTCCCAATTTGCTCGTATTATTGTTAACCTGCCCAAGGTTTGCTAAAATTTTTCCAATTTTCTTGTATTATTGCTAATCTGCCCCTATATTTGCTAAAATTTTCCCAATTTGCTCGTATTATTGTTAACCTGCCCAAGGTTTGCTAAAATTTTTCCAATTTTCTTGTATTATTGTTAATCTGCCCCTATATTTGCTAAAATTTTCCCAATTTGCTCGTATTATTGTTAATCTGCCCCTAGATTTGCTAAAATTTTCCCAATTTGCTCGTATTATTGTTAATATGCTCCTAGGTTTGCCAAAATTTTCCCAATTTCCTTGTATTACTATTAACCTGCCCCTAGGTTTGCTAAAATTTTCCCAATTTGCTCGTATTATTGTTAACCTGCCCCTGTTAACCTGAACGTACTCAGGATTTTTGACACGGATTGAGTAGGAGGCAAATATTTTCCATTCTTTGTTAGCAATTCCATTTTCGAATCAAAAAAACTTTCTATTGAGTAGTTGCCTGTGGAACGAAAATGATTACTGCGGACAACATTTAGTTTTCTCAGTTCGTGCTGATCACGAAACCAGCGGCTGTAATTATTATCGAGGCTATAAACCGTTGCTTCGCTTAGTTTATATTTGCTGTCTTGACTCTGCTTAGATATAAACTAGCCATATAATTAGTTATGTGTTGAAAAATGTTCCATGTCGGATCTCTATTTGCCTTTAGTAGTAGTCGCAGCAGCCTCAATAGTCACTAGCTTGCTATCGGCAACGAACGGCAGTTTTAATGACTCTTTTCTTTACATCCGGAGCTAATTATTCTCAATCAGTTCCTGTTTTACTTACTCGCTACAGCAATTTGCTCCGCGAATAAGTCGACGACTGACTGGCAGTTAAAAGCCGCTCACGCCGCTTTCGATATGAGTTTTTCTTATTTTTAGAACGTTGAAATATCAATATATTTATTCGATTAAAAGATACCAAAATTAAATGCCATAACTAGATCCTCAACTCTTAATACTACGAAAGGTATATGTTTTGGTGCTATAAAAGTTGACCATTTATAAAACCTAAAAGTACTGAAGGTAAAACATTGTATAGTCTAGTGAAAAACGGATGAAATTTGGCGAAACATTCAAAATTATTAGTCACGGCGTTCAATGGTTTACTGTTGTCATGCGAATTCTGTGTATCGCAGCAATTTGTCATGTAAATGATTATTAACTAATTTAAATTAACTAATTATCTAATTGATTAACTAATTTAAAAATCAAATTTAGGTGGCCAAAATTTCAGGCAACATATTGTAAGTTCACGGAAATTCATTTGGGACGCGATCCGGTTGTACAGGATATTAAATCAAGTAACAACTTGACAATGAACCACCTAATTATTGTTATATACGTTTTTGCATAATGACCATACATGCTCATGGGGAAAAGAACAGATTATCCACATCCACTCTCGAGTATTCGGACCCCTCTTCGACGAGAAGGTTCGATTCTCCTAGCAGGTCGCAAATATCAATAACTAAGACTAAATAGTAGATTAAAAATTTTAACGAATTTAAAATATATTTTTTCGATAGACTTATTTTTTAGTATTCATTATTTATTTCCATTCACATTTTTAGAATCGCCTCGCTACTTATTAAGTGAACACAAAAGCAGTATAAAGCCAAGCGATTTATATTACATAAATGATAACACTGATGTATATGCGTATTTTGGCTAAAATATTGTCTTTGGTTATCTATTTTTTCCTTTCATTGACATTATTAAAATATTCACGATACATTATACAACATATAGGTAACGTCAAAACATGGCCCAAATACAGCCAATTGGGGTAACTTATCTTATGTAACTACAGAAATGTTATAGTAACAATATAATAATATATACAACTTATATAACTATAGTATAATACATTCGCGATGTTGACACAAAATTATGCGGCGTTCACGTTATAATGTCCCCAACGTTTGGAACCTATGTACCCCACACAGTGTTAGACACACTGTTGACAACAGGGTGTCTTAGACACCCCCATGTTTTTAATAAATTTTTTCAACGGTAGCTAGTTACGCGTATTACCACTTTCCGACAGTGTCAGGCACACCGTGTCTTCTGGCAGTTTTATTGACACTGTTCGGAATTATTTGAGCAATGTTCATATGGGCTAGATACAAATATCGAGAATTTAGGAAAAACTCCACAGGACAGTTGACTAATAAACCACATTCGCTACAGACGGTGTCCGTTATAGTTAATTCGCGCCAAATTGGTAGCTAAGGGTGTGTACGACACTGTCTATAAAAAAATTAGTAGCTAAGGGTGTGTCGTACACCCTCGGCATTTTATTTACAGTATGGGTGTCACCCTGACTGTCTATACGGTAGGGTCGCGACTACAGGGGGTCAAAAGTTCCAAACAGCGGGGACATTATAACGTGAACACCGCATTAGTTGTTGTGCTGTTATCGAATGAATAGAACCCGGTTTGCGTAAAAGTTATCAAATGTAATGTTTTCATACACAGGTATATAATTATGTGTTGACGATGTCGAGTAAAAGGACACATTGCTAGAATTCTGCCTGTAGCGAAAATAGTTCAGGTTCTCTAACGTCTAAGAAATCTTGCGTAAATCAGATATTGCTCTGCCCTACCTTGTTTGCTATTTTCTGCTTCACTTTTCATTTTTATAAGATGTACCGGAGATATAATTTTTGTCGCTCACTATTTACAGTTGGTAGGTGCATTCTAGCGGTCGCGTTACAAAGTAATTCACTATATCCACAGCGCGACAGTACAACGCAGTTTATTCTATAAATCCACAGGCTGACAAAAGCAAAAATATTATGACCCCAATAAATGTCTGCTGAAGACAAATTTCATAGTCGGCAGAAATAGTGGTTAGTATTCTTATATTTTACCGATGCAGTTCGCAAACATAAAGGTATTTCACACTCAAAACTGCACAGCTATAACACACAAAAAATTACTTATGTAATGAAAGAAATTTACGTTTCGCAATAGAAATATTCAAGTATTGTGGAAAATTTTATATATAATGTCGCCTGCAAACTCAAATTTTATGCAGTATAACAGTAACAGTACACGGTGTTCTGTTCGGTACATCGGGCAGACGGAATACTGGCCTACCCGGCCGGGATTGTGGTTTACCCGGCCTGAATACCTTCCTACGCGGCCAGAATTGTGTTCTGCCTGGCCAGAATTGTGGCCTGCCTGGTCAAAATTATGGCCTGTCTCGTGACACCAGCCTGCCTGGCTAGCCGGCCGCCACCTTCCAAAACTACAATCTGTAGCGATGAACTAAACCAAAAACGGTCAGCTTGCAAACAACGTTGTCGGTAATTCTGGTGAATTAGAACATATTTTATGGCCTTAACATAGTGAATTTTTACTATTCCCATTAGTTTCGAACAACCATTTGTCGCCGAAAAGAACCAGATACGGGTTGCCTGGCCTGTAGACACGTGCCTAAGCTATTAAGGTCCTTAAAGTCATAACTGTGGATCAATTGATTAAAGATTGTCGTAACGGTAGTGAGATAATTTACGAACAAACATATACATTAACTCACGAACTGACTTAATACACCGCATAGCATTGCACAGCATTATTATCACAGAACTTTTGGCAATGAATAGTTAAACATGAAGTGATTGACAAAACTTCGATTAATATATCTTAGGCCAAATTTTTCAGAATTTGGCTTTCTAAATCCGAACTCAATGAGGTATTCAAATGATGCAGGTGATGTATATATAAAGTATCATATGTGTGCATAGAAAGCGTTTATTGCCCAATGACCAGCGTTTGATAAAGTAGTTTCCGACAAAGCGTTTCCGCCGAAGAAAACTATTAAACTCGATACGGAACAACGAAAAATATATTTCAAATGGGTCTATGACGTGGTCAAAGTCAACAGTTTGACTATTCGAGCTAGGAAATAGGTCTGTACATATTACAATCTAATGGCGGCACAAACTATGAAATTCATTTTAAGGTAAACAGTAATTTACTATCGATATGAAATTAGCACATAACATGTATTATTAAAATAGCGGTAACACCGAGGTTTTAAACGTAATCTAAATCTAGTTAAAGCATAATTTTATGCATAGGTGTCCATAAACTTTGGCCAATCTCTGAGGTCGTACTCACTCCAATATAACCATAGGTGCCAAAGTTCGTCGGCTAATGGGATAGATGGTTCCGGCAGTGGAGTTACGGGGGAGAGAAATTCAGGAGGGGGTACATTTTCGAAATTCTGAACACATAATTTTCTCCAATTTTGCTAAAAATTTTCCAATTTGCTTGTACTATTGCTAATCTGCTCCTATGTTTGCAGAAGTTTTCTCCAATTTTTGTCCAATTTCTCCCAAATTCTGGCAAATTCTTCAAAATTTTCCGCACTCGGTGGAATGCATGTGGATTGACTGGGCAGGTGGGGTCAAAACCTATATTCTGCTGAACTTGCAAAGGATAGTAAGTCAATCACCAAGTATATAGATCAAATTATATAAATTATATAACACACATACCACGCAATATAGCGTCGCTCTCTTGGTATAGCACATAATTCACCTTGTGCAATGGATTGTACACACAGCCAAACATATTTCCTAAAATCTCACGCTATCTCGAGACTGGTCGATATTAGAGATATGGCGATAATTTTGGTATCATTCCACTGAATTCGGTGCGGAAATTTTCCATTCCGACCATATATAATTTTTTTGTATTTCCGGTTAACAGTGAAATGAAAAATTTTCTTTTCCTTATCAACAAATGATTTAATATGTCATTCTAACCGCATTGATGAGTTGAGTCTATAGGTAGTAAAATTATCACCGCATCTTAGTACTAACGATTTTTGGGCTGGCAGAAGAATTACCAAAAAGACCCCACAGCTGATAGTGATATACTTGAGATCACCCATCTGTCTCTGTGCGATTGTTTCAGACCAATTCTTCGCCTTTAGAAATTTTTGCCGAACTGCATCTTTTGTAATAGTGGCTGTACTGCGTACATGCACATAAAGAGTAAGGTTGGTAACCGCTGAGGCGTTGTTCTACCCCTCGTACCCGACAGCTGGCTTAAACCCCCTGTGATTTCGAAAGCCGACATCCCCACCCCGAGGACCAGACTACCCCCATGATACAAGCCAGCAATTGTCAAATATAACAATAAAAGCTTTACCTAAAGCTCAGTTTTTTCAACGATTTTATGATGAATCTATCTGTTCGACGCACAACAACACGCACATGCAATAACAACGGCTATCCCTGCAATCATAAGAGTTTGATCTGAAGGCTAATTAAAAAAATTCAAATTTTATAAGAACAGCTGCTCTAAGTAGCAAAAAGGCTTTATATTAAAGCACCCGTGACTACCGATCGGTGTCTCAGTTGTAAAAATCCACAAAATAATCAACAACATATAACGAGATGTGGCCTATAGCGTCGTATGTGTCGCGGTCATGCTGTAAATAAATAATTAACGATATCTGCAACAAATTTTGACATGACATGGTAAAATTAAAAGTGTGGAAATCAAAAAATTATCTGAGTTTTACTTGCAGCAACACCAATATACAAGGTTCAACTATCGATGGAAATCGATCATCAACATAGTCCATCTTTACTTAGCATGTGACTTATATGAAGCAAGTATATTTCATTTCAACAATATTTCAAAATACTGATATAGCCGCTTCTAGGCATATATATTTTTAATCAATATTACTGTGGTCGCATGCAAATTCGTTAATAAATATTGTCATATTGTTAAGATATACAAATGTTACCTACCTACCACGTTCGTTCAGCCAAGAGACATAGGTAATTCTTTATATGTCCAATATGTGCATAATCTGAGCAAAATTTTCGAACATACACTGAGCAAATGTTTCGGTCAAGCGAAAATTTTTGAATATAAGTTGTCATCCAGAAAAAGTTTTATCTAGCTGTGGGTCGCTTACGCTCAGGCTTATTTTATAGGTATATTTGACTTACATACGTCACATGATCGAAGAGATGTTGGATCTGGTGTTAATCTGTGTCCCGCTTTGTAAACCAGCGGCCTCGAGAAGAAACTTATCGCTTTGCCGTTAACGTGTCACTAATATACATGCCTTTATATATGATTGCTTGCGTTTGCTTAATAATATTATCACAATATATATGCAATATGCATGTTCTAATCACAGGCTTGTAGGTTTTCTGTTGAAACAATGTAAATGGTACTGTTACAGCGAAAGTTGAATATTCTAAATACAAATTTGTGCAACAACGGATGATAATAATATATAAGCAACTTTCATCTGGAACAAGTAAGTTATTAATTTATAATCGACGAAAACTAACATGCAAAATTTGTATTTGCTTGCTGAAACTGAGAAATTGAGTTGCCGTACAATCAATTTCAGGAGGCACCCGAATAGGCTCTGGACATTGGCCTGCACCAAGGTTTTACCAAAATGAATTATCATATAACAGATTAAAGGGTACGTAAAACTAAAAAGTTAAATAGCAGTTCTGCGACAATCACTATCACATTTTACGACAGTTAAAGATTTTTATTTGGTCTTATATTTCTAGAAGAAACCAGAAACCGGCTAAATGGTGCTGCGTGTGACCAGCGTCGTAATCAAGCAAATTGGTCAAAAAGCTTACTCAAAGTAAAAGCTTCAGAAAAACATAATGCAACTTCAGGAGGGCGCAATGGATTTCAATGGGCTCCTAAGGCTACCTGGTAGGGGAATTACCCCATCGTTCCTTGTTACAGTTTACAATATCATGCGGCTAGCCACCACTAGTAGTAAGTAACAAATTGCTTTTGCGTTTGGTGGTTAGATCACCTCTATCAAACCCTCCTCCTTAGTCGTAGTGAGTGAATGACAGTTTTGAGCCAAGGTCGACCTAAAGTTAGTACATTGGCGTATCCAAGTAATAGAAGACGACGGAATTTCAACATGAGCATGCGATATATTATCTACAAAGCTTCATTAGTTTTGTTCGCCGGGTTACGTTTTGCAGATTACTCTGCCTGGCCCCCTTGCTGATTGATTAAACTAAACGATAAACTACAACACTAAACCAAAAATTTTTTGCTGATAGGTGAAGCCTTCTGAACAACTTCTACTACTCGTTTTCACTCTCTATAGTTTTAAGTGTTTCCCAGGACAGAATTTCGAAGTGAAAACGTTGTTTGTTTCATTTAACATTATAGTGAGTTGTCTTAGAAGAAATATTTTAACAAATATATATAGGTCGCCTGAGATTCGCTAAACTCGTTCGAGACAGATTTAAACAAAGTTGTAGCAGTCATAGCAACCTTAGCCTTCACTGTCGTGAGTGCTACAGTAATCGTTTGCTGACTGGAGATACTAACAGTAGCTGTAACGGCGCTACAAAAGTTGAAACCCACGGGATATGAACCAGGGCTGAATTGGAGCTGACTTGGATTGTGTAATGTCCCAAAGGAACGCGACGTTGTTTTTGTACATGTCAGAGCATCAAAGACCCCGGGAAGCGCGAAACAGAAAGATTCAGCAAAACATAAGATACTAGTGGAGATGTTATACCAAATACACCGCACACCGGACACCGCTTAGGCGACAAACAAAGTCTTTAGCAAATTCGTTCAATTCCTTTTTGAAATTCAGAAAATAATGTCTCTACTACGACATTCACTATTTGTTATTTATATGTTTTAGACGTTGACATTTTTGATTGGATGATCTCATCAATAAGATATTGGAGATCATTTTTATGAGACTATTTTCACCGATCGGATAACGGATTCGTGGCTTTATTAACTAATATATATTCGTTGATATCAAATTTAAATTTAAGCATTCAACTTCTAAACGTGTTGCATATATATATGCAAAAAAATATATCATATGACTAGTATACTACGCCAAACCGCATAATATGTCTACGGAAACTTGCTGATTACTAGATTTTACTTATAGCCAGCTCACTGGCCAACCCGAGTAAGAGCCAGTTATGGTACTGGTAAGATGATTTGCAAATATTGTGTGCTCCCGTTCTCTGTCAGCGTCCCATGTATTAAGTATTAAGAAACCGTATAAAATTATTATGACTAGCTCACTGGCCAACCCGAGTATGAGATAGCTGTGGTAGTGATAAGACGATTTGCAAATATTGTCTGATCCCGTTCTCTGTCAGCGTCCCAAGTATTTTAGTGTTAGGAGAGCGTATTATTATGACTAGCTCACTGGCCAACCCGAGTAAGAGCCAGCTGTGGTACTGATAAGATGATTTGCAAATATTGTCTGCTCCCGTTCTCTGTCAGCGACCCAAGTATTAAGTTTTATGAAAGCGTATTATTATGATTAGCACACTGGCCAACCCGAGTAAGAGCCAGCTATGGTACTAATTAGATGATTTGCAAATATTGTCTGCTCCCGTTCTCTGTCAGCGTCCCAAGTATTAAGTATTAAGAAACCGTATAAAGTTATTATCACTAGCTCACTGGTCAACCCGAGTCTGAGATAGCTGTGGCAGTGATAAGACGATTTGCAAATATTGTCTGCTCCCGTTCTCTGTCAGCGTCCCAAGTATTAAGTGTTAGGAAAGCGTATTATTATGATTAGCTCACTGGCCAACCCGAGTAACAGCCAGCTGTGGTACTGATAAGATGATTTGCGGATATTGTCTGCCCCCGTTCTCAGTCAGCGTCCCAAGTATTAAGTGTTAGGAAAACGTATTATTATGACTAGCTCACCGGCCAATCCGAGTGAGAGCCAGTTGTAGTACTGATAAGATGATTTGAAAATTCTGTTCTGTGTCAGTGTCTCAAGTATTAAGTTTTATGAAAGCGTATAAAGTTATTATGATCAATATTAAAAATAAATATATCTGTTCAAGATTTAAAGTTGATTTAGTTTGTATGTTTGATTTCACAGCAGCGATTGTACCACTATTGCTAATACTCAATTCCGTTTAGTACTAAGTTAAAAGCGTATCCGCTGGTTTCCCTTATTTTGCCTTATAACATTGAACATGAATATAGGCTATCGACCAACGTTGTAACTGTATTATGAATATCATGTTACATTTTAGCAATAATCCATTGTTTGGAGTAAAATATTGATGGGAGTTTATTTTGCAGCTTTTACAGCTTGTTTAGCAAATTTTAGAAACGACTGAGCATTGTAGACACAAGTCGTCGTCTCTTTGTACTTGAGTCAGTCGTAGAAACAGATTTATCCGGCGCCACGCGTCATTGAGAGCATAAATTATAGGTTGGGGAGTTGATAGCGTGGTTAATAATTTTCTGTGAAGTATTTTGAACGAACAATTGTGAGAACTCACAACTATTTTTGAGAAGAAATGGCATTATATTGTACCCAACGAGGATCCAAATTGGTTCGATGCTTAAGCAAATCTTGTTTGAAATTTGTTGTTGTTCCTTCGTGAAGATTTAGTTTCTCGTATAGCACTTATACTTTTAGGTTATCCAATATCATATATCGTAAAGTGCAAAAACAATCATGGATGCTGATATAATATTGCAGCATGGATCTGTTAATGTTTTTATAAATTGAATACGTGAGTTGTGCGAAATATTATTTAATTATATTTTCGACGTAATGGTTAAAGCGTAGCCAACGTATGTTCAAAGATTTTATGCAGGATTATGAGAAGTCCAAACTATTGCGATAGCTCACTTCAAACTAGTACGAAATCTAGAGTTTGGAGGAGTAATGCTGGATTCAGGCTATAATGTCCCCACCAGTTTGAAGTTATGTACGCCACCACCCTGTGGCAGGCACACCCTTCACAACAGGGTGTCTTAGACACCCTCTACTTTTTGAATAAAAGTTCATAGGGTAGCTAGCTAGCTGTTAGCGTTATTTTAGAGGGTGTCAAGCACACCATATTAGTTTTATATTTTTTGATGGTATCGGTCATACTGTCGGGTCAATTCCCATATAGCATACGGGGCACCTGTCTAGGGCTGCACTGGATAGATTCATGTGCCACTTCCGAATTTATCTTGCATTCTACATTTTAGAGTCAGAATAAAATGTTTTCAACGATAAAAATTTTATTCAGTAGTTTACCATATGGGAATTGACCCGACAGTATGACCGATACCATCAAAAAATATAAAACTAATATGGTGTGCTTGACACCCTCTAAAATAACGCTAACAGCTAGCTAGCTACCCTATGAACTTTTATTCAAAAAGTAGAGGGTGTCTAAGACACCCTGTTGTGAAGGGTGTGCCTGCCACAGGGTGGTGGCGTACATAACTTCAAACTGGTGGGGACATTATAGCCTGAATCCAGCATTACTCCTCCAAACTCTAGATTTCGTACTAGTTTGAAGTGAGCTATCGCAATAGTTTGGACTTCTCATAATCCTGCATAAAATCTTTGAACATACGTTGGCTACGCTTTAACCATTACGTCGAAAATATAATTAAATAATATTTCGCACAACTCACGTATTCAATTTATAAAAACATTAACAGATCCATGCTGCAATATTATATCAGCATCCATGATTGTTTTTGCACTTTACGATATATGATATTGGATAACCTAAAAGTATAAGTGCTATACGAGAAACTAAATCTTCACGAAGGAACAACAACAAATTTCAAACAAGATTTGCTTAAGCATCGAACCAATTTGGATCCTCGTTGGGCACAATATAATGCCATTTCTTCTCAAAAATAGTTGTGAGTTCTCACAATTGTTCGTTCAAAATACTTCACAGAAAATTATTAACCACGCTATCAACTCCCCAACCTATAATTTATGCTCTCAATGACGCGTGGCGCCGGATAAATCTGTTTCTACGACTGACTCAAGTACAAAGAGACGACGACTTGTGTCTACAATGCTCAGTCGTTTCTAAAATTTGCTAAACAAGCTGTAAAAGCTGCAAAATAAACTCCCATCAATATTTTACTCCAAACAATGGATTATTGCTAAAATGTAACATGATATTCATAATACAGTTACAACGTTGGTCGATAGCCTATATTCATGTTCAATGTTATAAGGCAAAATAAGGGAAACCAGCGGATACGCTTTTAACTTAGTACTAAACGGAATTGAGTATTAGCAATAGTGGTACAATCGCTGCTGTGAAATCAAACATACAAACTAAATCAACTTTAAATCTTGAACAGATATATTTATTTTTAATATTGATCATAATAACTTTATACGCTTTCATAAAACTTAATACTTGAGACACTGACACAGAACAGAATTTTCAAATCATCTTATCAAGTATGACAATGGCTTTTACTCCGGGATTGGCCGGTGAGCTAGTCAT